>JAUJPP010000279.1:0-13121 GCA_030562195.1 Nipponacmea schrenckii
AATCGTATTCAAGTGCTATATAGCCCGTTTTGGTGCTGATGCACTTTAATACATTTCATTTCATTTCACCCTAGACTGAATAGATTTTATCCATGTTGGTAGATCATGGTCTCGACAAATCTTAATTCTATCATGATGAAGAACCAAAACTGTGTTTCTGTTCTTGACCCTAAATAAAGATGCACTTATCTTTCCTATAATTACTCCAGGACCTCTCCAGAATTTCGTCAACTTCCTACATCTGCCTTTAATCGATGCTGTATCCAAAATATAAATAGCACCACCTACTTTATAAGTTTTTTCATTCATCTTGACATCATAATCCCTCTTAGATCTTTGCTGATCTACGTTCAATGCATCTCTTGCCATCTCATGTGCCTCCGCTATCTTTTCACATAACCGACCTACATATTGATCCACGTCCGAATCATCCTTCACTGGTGACCTGTAAAATTATATCTGCTGGAAGATTAATTTCCCTAGGCTGCCAAAGGTATCAAACGAATAAGACAATTGGGAATAACTATCAGACTCACCCGGAATGGCTGCAAAGTCAACCACAACACAAACAGTACAACACCTTCTAGAAACTATTACCAATGGACATGTATTCGTACCAAAGTCCGGATACAATATCGCGACAAATGATACACTGCCAACCAGTTTTTATAGCTTCTCCTATATCATCTCATGCTTTGCACGTGCCATTCACTTATATGTCCAGCACTATCAACACGAACACATCCCAGAATCGGACCGGAAGCAGCCGCGTCAACAAGTACAAAATACCCATTTTCACAACACACCTCCCCCTTTTCAATGATGGCCCCATCATTCTACCGAGATTTTTACCAAGTACGGGTAAGCAATACCCCCCTGAAGTTTCCTACCCGAGGACTATACCGGGAAGTCATGTAGACAGACCCTGTCCCTTGGACTTAAAAGGGACAAGGCTGCTACCAGCACCCGCCAATGTGTCAGCGCCCCAATGCCATTTATAGGAACAAACGAAAATTGCCCATCGGGACACGCCAACCATTGTAGCGCGATGCTGCGAACATCGCCGCCTCCGCCCTCGGGGAAACATATGATGTCTCCGGGATCAAAGACAACCTGTTAATCCTATGGTACAGTCTATCCAGGAGCCCCCGAATACCATAAAACTTCCTGGCAACGGCCAGGATAAACTGTGCCATTTCCCCCCCCCCCTGTATTTCTGAATTTACTGGAGCTACTTCCTTAAACAAAGGTGGTAAATGGCATTTGAAGACATGTTTTTTCAATCTCCTACTAAGAGCGCCACATCCAGGAAACGGGCAGCTACTGGTCCGAGGCCGTACCCCCTCTTCTCTCCTCTCCTTAATCACGACCTGCAACCTCTCCTCCTGCTCACCCTCTCCTCCTGCTCCTCTTTCTCTGCCTATTCCTCTTGCGTCTGTTCCTCTTTTCCCTCAAACTCTGCCTTCTTCTCTCCTCCATTTCCATAACTTCCTTCCTCTCTTCCTTCTTTCCCTCAATCCACTCTTCTATTTCCTTTTCTTCTTCCTTTCTCCTGCGTTCATCCTCCTTCTCCCTTTCACGCAACTCCAACACTCTATACCCCTCCCGCCTCTTTTATAACACCCTCTTTTCCTCCTCCATCTTCTTTCTTTCTCTCCTTTCGACCTCCTTCCTCGTCCATCTATCCGCCCCTCTCCGTTTCCAAACCTGCCACTCCCTGGCTTCATTCATTCTCCTCCTTTCATCTATTCTTCTCTTCCCTTCTTCCAACTATCTAGCCCGCAAGAATTTCTCCCGTTTGGGTGGCACAACCAAACGGGGAAACTCTGGCGAACTAGCTCTACCTCTGTATTCACTAAGCGTTATCCACTTACTCATTATCTGTAACATAATACATAATAATAAAAATATTGGTGTCCTTCCCTTCCGGAACTCAAGATGTTTTGAGGAATCAACCGATAGGGAAACGCCAAAAGTTTGGTCATGGCCGAAAAATAGTAGTATAGTTATTAAAACTGGGACACCATGTCCCCACTACTACAATTCGGACATTTATACTCGTCGATCAGATCAGCTTGCTCCTGTGTGATGTTGACACATTTGCCATGGAACCATTCCAGACAATGGTCACACTGGATACCAAAGGCTCAACCCCAAGATTTTTTACAAAGACAATAAACTTTCTTTCCTCTTGCAGGCTGTACCACTTCTCCATCCTTCACCCTAGACTGAATAAATTTTATCCATGTTGGTAGATCATGATCTCGACAAATCTTAATTCTATCGTGATGAAGAACCATAACTGTATTTCCGGTTTTGACCCTGAATAAAGATGCACTTATCTTTCCTATCATTACTCCAGGATCTTAACATCATAATCCCTCTCAGATATATGCTGAGCAACGTTCAATGCATCTCTTGCCATCTCATGTGCCTCCGCTATCTTCTCACATAACCGACCTACATATTGATCCACGTCCGAATCATCCTTCACAGGTGACCTGTAAATTATATCTGCTGGAAGATTAATTTCCCTACCAAGCATACCAACATATTAGCAGCATACCCAGTTTGTCGGTTAATAGAAGAGCGATTGATTTTTAATCTAGTTCTGGAGATACCTTGGTGACCTGCTGATGGGATGTCATTGTAGAGCTTCATTATTTCCTTCTTACATTTCCGAGGTACCACAAGTTGGGAATCTGACCCCTTGTGATTCCTATGGAAATGAATCAGGATTAAGGAAAAATAACTCCCGATTCAACAAAAGGGCTTTGGAAGTTTTACTACTTATTAAAGTTCCCTCAACAGATATTATTCCATTCTTCAAAAACTCCAAAATTATCTTCAAATCTGAATCATCTTGTTGCTCCTTTAAAACACCTGTATCTGAAGCATCAGCTAACGAAACACTGCAGACCATTTGGTGAATTTTAGCCTTCTCCTTCCATTCTTTCTCAAATAATAGCCAATTGACTTCCTCTGTGCATTGTTGAGCTATAGGTACTACATCATCTACTGTCTGTGCAAATTTTGACCAATCCTGAAATGCTTTTACACAAGATTTGCATCCTTTGCATGGTAAACTGTTAGGGCTCATATTTAATATAAAATCATCAGACACCATCCATCTAGCATTTGTCCCCCTTGATGCTTAAATTTCATCAACCAAAGAAGACTATTGTGATCAGTTCTAATTCGAAACTTCCTACCTAGTAAATAGTGTCTAAACAGCCTGGTAAATTTTATAACAGCTAGTAATTCTTTTCGGGTAGTGCAGTACCTCCTCTGTACAGGCGTCAAAGAAATTCTTCACCATCTTGAACCTGCAATAATTCTCCACCAATAGCATCATCCGGGGCATCTGTATGTAAAATAAATTCTTCAGTTCTATCAAGTAAAGCTAACAATGGTGTAGTAGTTAAACATTCTTTCAGTTAATCAAAAGCTTCCTGCTCCTTCTCCCCCCATACAAAATCTTTCTTAGAGGTCAAAGCGTATAAGGGCGCTGCTATCTTTGCAAAGTCTTTAATGAATATCCTGTGGTAATTGGCAAAACCAAGGAATTTTTCTACATCTTTCTTTACTATGGGAGCAGGTCTATTTCTAATAACATCTAACTTTTTGTCATTTACCTCAATACCTTTATCACTCACAATTCTTCCTAGAAATTCAGTCTTACTTTTAAACAAATTACATTTCCTGGGTTTCAACTTCAGCTCAAACTTCTTGAATCTGGCCTGAACGTTTTTCCGATTCTCTAGATCTTCTCCATAACTAAGGAATCATCTAGAAAAGCTAAAACAACATTCCAACTCAAACCTTGTAAAATCAGATTCATAACGCTGCAAAGGATACACACAATTGGTAGCTACAGCATTAAGGGATCTCTAGTCAATGCAATATCTCATACTTCCATCAAATTTTCTTACAAAGGGCTTGCTGACCATTCTGACACTGAAGGTACTATCACGCCTATTCGTAACATTTTCTGCAATTCTTTTTCTTCCTCGTCAACAAAAACAGCTGGTGTTCGTCTCATGCTTTCCTTAATGGGCTTGGCATTTCAAGTATCTATTGAGTGCTCAATTGCATCAAAATTTCCTAAATCAGAGTTGTCTTTTGCAAATACGTCTTCATACTCAATCAACATTTCTGCGATTTCCTTAACTTGTTCATAGTCTTTTATTTCTGAAGTTGCATCCTCAAAGAGTTTATGCAAATGGACTGGCATTCTCGAAATAAAATGATTACTACCTTTAACCAATTCTTCATGAACATTTTCTCCATCAAATATTAACTACATTTTCATCGGGATTCTTCGTTTTACTATCTGAGAAATAGTCTTCTTTATCTATTTCTGCAATTATCTTATCAATGTCTGCAATCATACTAGCATAACCTAGATGAGTTCTTGCCTTAAGGGTGATGTCATTCCCAGATAAGTTCATCAAGCATATGACTGGAGATCTATTTTTACCATGCAATGAACATGCCAATGTTTCTCATTGATTCAACTACATCCATAAACATAGGTCTATCCAATTTGCAAACTGAGTTAACTGGAATTCTCACTTGCTCTTTAAAACCAATTTAACTGGATCATCTGTATCGGGTAATCCTTTCATCAAACCAATTCGTTCATCGTTGATCATCATTTCCTGGTTACCAATATCCACCATGGCATAAGTCTTTTCCAAAAAATCTAACCCTCGTTTCAGCTACATAAATATTTTCAATAAACGTTTGAGAACCAATCTTAAACTCAACAGGTCCTACAAGATAACCCTTGCATAACTTACCAGTAGCGAAAGCAAATAAGCTTACTTCCCTTATAATAGGAGGCCTATTTCTCAACATAGAATACCATAACATTGACTGTAACTGTATCTTGAGTCCCGGTATCCACAACAGCAGCAAAACACATAGTATCAATTGCCATAGCAACTCTCAAAGCAGACTTAAACAATTGTTGAAGGACATCTATTCTCTACATTAATACTAAAACTAAATCAAATGTAACATTAGGAGGATCCACGTTAACCCCCCCCCCTACCTGAAACTGTGCAACTACTACCACTATTTATACATTATTTATAAACATCTGAGTACATTCTGTATTTACATGTGTGTTGGACTTTTTTTCTTGACAGGAAAACCCGATATCCTTAAAATGGGAACACATGTCGCTCTTTGGAACCCCCCCCCCCTCTTAGTTTAAATTCTTCTTACCATTGTCAAAGGGAACATGTCTATCTGTCAAATTTCCACCATTCGGACATCTAGTTCTAATATGACCTTCCTGTCCACAACCATAACATACCAATGGTCTATTTGGCGAAGGTGACCTATTTCTAGATCCATCCTTCTTAATTTCATCCAATTCACTGCGTAATTTAGTCATATTAAAATCATTCTCAATTTGGACACGGTCTATCATCCCCTTAACTTCAAGACGTAAGTTCACAACTTGGGTTTTAAATTCACTGCGTAAAGTGTCAATATCTGATTTATTCTTAGATATTAAAGGAAAGTTACCTCTACCACTCCAGTTGTCATAACCTCTGGAATGAATTTAATCCTTTTCCATACGACTATCACCTGGAATTGTTTCTCCTGCATGCTGGTACCATCTCAAAGCTTCAACCACTTCTTATAACGTATCTAACCGTTTATTAGCAACATACCCTGCAGCCGCTATATCTCTCAATCCAGATAAAATCTTCATCTATATATTTTTCTCAACCAGATCTCTATGCATCCCTGCAAAAGCGTCTACAGACAAGGTTTGTAATCGGTCATACCAATCATCCAAACTCTCCTCTCTCCATTGTTTAGCATTATGAAACTCCATTTGCGCTGTGTCAGGATAATTTACACATCCAAATCTCTGGTAAAGTTTATTTACAATGTCTATACTGCCTATATTTCTATTAGCTTTAACCAACATGGAAAAATAGTCACTTGCTTTTCCATGCAAACATAAACATAAGCCATCAGTAACGGCCTTGTCAGAGCCATACCAAGGTACGGAGAAATTTATCCATAAAAGTATTCATCTCACCTCTGCCATCCGATAGGGCACAACACAATAATATCTTTAGGTAATCAGCAAACTTCTAAACACTTCTGTAAAAGATCTTCAAAATAATTGATAAGAACTAAAACACAATATTAATAATTTCCTATAAGAATCTAAGAATCATCATTAGCAGACGACAAATCAAGTTAAAAAAAATATTGTTTACAAAACTACCATTCAACTTCCGGTTTACCGATAAGCGATCAAATCCAACTTGAAACTCAGAAATAAATCTGCTTTAACCAATGGCTTCTATTATCCACTTCACTCTATCAAATTCTTGTCAGTTTGCATCATTAAGAACAAGGAATATATGGATGTACTACCTCTGAATTTATTACATACTACGTTTCGGAACACATGCAGGTAACGTTATCAAGTAAAATGATTAACAATATATAACAGTGACAATATATATGAGATACATTGAAGCCATTAAAAGGGTACAGAAGAAAACGATTAACAATGACCAAGCAAAGATAAAGATGAGTACATAACAACAAAGGTAAGAAATGAAAACAAGCAACAATGTTGCACCGGGGGCCCTGCCAATCTTTGAGTGTCTTTTTAAAGCCCGCAAGGGTAGTTTCCTCTGTTGCCTGTGCAGGGAGTGAGTTCCAAACCTTAGCCATGTGAAATCTAATAGTGTGGAGCCCATGGTAGGTGGTAGTGACTCTGGGTAAGATGAGTCTGCCATTTTGTCTGGTTTTATTAGTGTTTACATTAATTAGGTTAGATAGGTAAGAGGGTAACAGATTATTTAGGATTTTGTAGCATTCAATTGCAAAAATCTTTTGTCTGCTTAGGTGAAGGCTATCCATGTTTGCTTTAGCAAGAAGTACATCATATCCAGATTCATGATCATTATACACAAATCGTAATGCCCTCTTCAGAATACACTCCATTTTGATACTGGACTCTTTGCTGCAGAAATTCCAAATTAGAGGGCAGTAGTTGAAGTTTGATGCTATGAAAGCTTTGAGTCGGATTCCAAAATGTGGCGTATTCTGTTTAGGGCACCAAGTTGCCTAGAGGCTTTCATACATAGTTGTTTAACATGAAAATTATAGTTCATTTGCTGGTCAATATAAATACCCAGGAGTTTAACATAAGGTTCTCCATGTAAAGTGGTATTGTTAATAACTACATTGAAATCGTGCACAGCAGCAGACCTGCCAAGCAACATGACTTGGAATTTATCAGGATTGGCCTCCATCATGTTGCTTTTGAACCAGTCTATTGCTATGCTCGATTCCGAGGTGAGAGTTTGTTTGACTTCACTGATTGAGGTAGATACACTAGATAAGGTGTTGTCATCAGCATAGTTATATAGTTTTGCTTTTTTAATAAAGCCATATAGATCGTTTATGAAAATGTTGAAAAGGGCGGGACCCAGGACTGATCGCTGAGTGCACTGGCAAGTTTTACTCGTTGTTTTCTTCCAGTGAGATAGCTGGCTAGTAGAGACACACTAGTGGGATGCATCCCATAGGCATTAAGTTTACTTAGGAGCAGTGAGAAAGGCATACTATCAAAAGCTTTGGACAGGTCCATTAGGACTGTCCCTACATACATGCCATTGTCTAGGGCAGCATGCCAGTCTTCCGTCAGTCTCATTAAGACAGATTGGCAGCTGTGTTGGCGTCTAAATGCAGAGATGAGTGGTTGGAAGATGTCATTTTGAAAATCTGTAAGCTGTTGAGCAATAAGCCTTTCAAAACAGGTAAAGATGCTAACTGGTCTATAGTTTTTCTTAACGAGGGGGTTGTCTGTCTTAAATACAGGTATAACATTAGCATATTACATTTGAGAGGGAAAAAACACCCTTTACAATACATCTATTAAACAGGTTGGTGAGTGAAATGTCCAGGACTGTGCAGGATAGCTTTAGGACTTTGGGAGGGATACCATCGTATCCAATAGCTTTAGAGGCATCAAGCTTGCTGAGAGTCTTGGACATTTCACTAAAAGTGATAGGCCTAAAACAAAAATCATTTAGATTGTGAGAAAGATTCATTTATAGTTATAATACTAGGATGGTTAGAGAATTGCAGAATAGATCTGCTGACTGATGTCGGTGTTGTCGAAAGTTGGAACTGTAACGTCTGCTCCAATATGAGCTGCGATGTTGACGTAAAAGTTATTCATAACATCAGCAACATGCTTGGGTTCAGTAATTACCTCATCGTTTTTTGATCCTCAGTCCGTAAGATAGGGTTTGATGGTGGTCCAGCAGTCCTTTCAGAGAAATAGTTACGAACAGAGGTCTTCCTAATAGATGTGGTAAAGTTGCGTTGGATGCGATACTTCTCCCATGTATTGGGATGAGGACAGGATTTGTACTTTTTCCATAGGCGGGTCTTATTCATAAGAGCTTTGCGAAGCTGTTTGTTCATAAAGGGGGTGTTTTAGGGATTTGTTTAGGAGCCTTGGCTCTCATAGCACTATAAACTAACATATGTCCGTCACTAAGATGGGTGTTTAGAACACCAGAGTTCAAGAACTTTTTTTTCTTGTTGGTCAGGAAAACATCAAGTAGGGAATGTCCTCCCTTGTGGTAGAATGTGGGTTCTTTTATAAGATTCTCTAAAGAATATATATCACATAAATCACTAATTGGCACAGATAGGTTCTTATCCAACATGTTAAAGTTCAAATCACCGGTTTATGATAAGATTCTCATATTCACCAGAGATTTTATCCATGGCGATTGTTAATTCATCCTTAAAAAGGAATTCGGCACTGAAGGAGATTTATAAATAAAGATTATCGCCCATTTCTTTTTGTTGATCAGGACTTTAATGGCAAGCGATTCTACTTTACAGGTGGCCATGCTGATGTGTCTGCATGAAACATCACACCTGGTGTAGGCTAGCAGTCCTCCCGACGAGATTGTGTTGTCAGTTCTGAATGTTCTGTAGTCAGGTAGTGTAAATTGGGCTATGGGAAACGATTTGTCAAGTTTGGTTTTAGCTATACAGAAAATGTTAAGGTTGCTAGGTAAGACAAGATCTTAAAAACCAGCGAACTTATTTCTGTAACTGTTTATGTTAAGATATCCAATTAAACAGTTCCTAATGTGTTTATTTCGGCATTCTTTGAGTCCATTGGATGTAGGGCTGGCGTCTTTTTGAGTGGTAGGACGATCAATATGGCTAAACGATAGTTCTAGGATGGAGGTAGATTCAGTTTCATTCTCGGCTGATGTGTTGAAGAATGAATTACTGAAGTTAAACACAGGTTGTGAAAACCAAGATTCGTCACTGTTACCAGGTGAGTCCATAAATCACAAGAATCACATTGTAAGGCTTTCTGGTTGGAACGAACAGTCTTACAGCACGATTGGCAGGGATATTTAGATGGTCCGGGATTTGGGTGGATATCTTCGGACGTTAAGAGCGTTAAAATTGTCAGTAAACATAAAATCTTCTTGAGTTGGTTAAAACAAGTTTATTTTGTTTACCTTTCGTTTGTTGTGGAGACTGGCTCGAGGGGCCCCTAGCCAGCTAAAAACACGTTATCCAAAATACAGTTTTTTATAAGTTTTCTGAGTAGAATCTGATCGTAGAATTCGATATATTCGTTGGTATTCGGATCACCGAGGTTGGTGCGACTGATTTCTGCTGTTTTCGAGTTGTAGATATTGAACAGAGTTGAGAATAAGATGTAAAATATCAGAGCGGCGGAGGTCCACTTTCCTCCGTCCGCCATCTTGGTCTAAGATTAAGCTGTGGACCAATCGACCAAGATTCTCGTTGAACTCGAACGCAAAGATGAAGAGGCGACCAACTAAGCAAAACAACAATTATAACCAAAAAGATTAATGTGAAACTTGATCAAAATTGTTCCATGAGAATATCAAAATAAGTAGGCGTCGACTCCTCCAGGTTTGTGCCGAAACCGGAATCGTCTATAGTACACGTGTGTAAGACTATTACAACTCAAGTGAATCTAAATAGTAACCCTTGCCCTAATTAATCGGTGAACCAAGGCGACTATTATAAATCGGCGACGCCACAATAAAGTGGAAACACCTCGTCTGCACTCTTCAGATGTTATAGTGTTGTCCGTGGCCAGAGACAGACGAGGGCATAGGCTGCCAAGATATCAACCGTATAAGACTATAGGGAAAAACTATCAGACTCACCCGGAATGGCTGCAACGTTCAACAACACAAACAGTACAACACCTTATAGAAACTATTACCAATAGACATGTATTCGTACCGAAGTCCGGATACAATATTGCGACCCATAGTATACTACCGACCGGTTTAATATCTTCCAAGATACTATCTCATGCTTTGAACGTGCAGACACAATTTACTTATCTGTCAGGCACCATCAATCGAGTTCATCATTATTGACACGACTACTTCCTTTCCGATCTGGGATGCGTTCGTGTCGCCAAAGGATGAATTGGATTGATGGTGCTTAACAGATAAATAAATTGTCTCTGCACGTACAAAGCATGAGATGGTGTCTGAGAAGATATAAAAACTTATCAATGAGTAAAATTGTAGTAGTGGGGACAGAGTGTCCCAGTTGTAATAACTGAACTACTAGACATGACCAAACTTTGGGCGTTTTCCTGATTGTCAGTTGATTCCTAAAAAATCTTTTAATTCCGGCAGGAAAGATAACCAGTATGATTATTATTTTAATGTTCTCCTTATAGATTACATAATGATAACATGAATATAGTCGCAGGGCTAGTTCACCAGAATTCCTCCGTTTGGTTGTGCCACCCAAACGGGAGAAGTTCTTGCGAACTAGAGAGCAGGAAGAGGTGGGAAGAAGAGTGGAGGAAAGGAAAAGATTGGATGAAGCCAGGGGATGACAGGTATGGAGAAGGAGGGGGAGGGGCTGCCCGATGGACATGTGTCTCATGAGAAAGAGAGAAGTTGGAGGAAAGGATGGTGTTAGAAGAGAGGCGGGAGGAATAAAGAGTACATGAGATGCGGGAAAGGGAGAAAAGAGCGAAGGAGATGGAGGAGTGGATTAAAGGAAAGAAGGAAGAGAGAGCAGAAGTTATTGCTAGAGATGAGAGACGGAGGGAAAGTTTGAGGGAAAAGAGAAGGAGATGGAGGAGGAGGAGGAATAAGCGGAGGAGGAAGAGCAGGGAAGAGAGTCAACAGGTTGTAGCTAGAGAGAGGAAAGAAGAGAGGGTGAGGCCTCGTACAAGTAGCTGCCCATATCCTCGTTGCGGTGCTCTGAAGCGGAGACTAAAGAGACACGTTTTCAACGTTTACAATGTCATCTGCCACATTTTTTTTTAAAGAGGTGAAGTTGGTGGGTGCAGAAATGCAGTCAAAGAGGGCACAGTTTGTCCGGGCCGTTGCCAGGAAAATTCCTGGTATTCGGGAGCTCCTGGATAAACTGTGTCACAGGATCAACAGGCTATCGTTGAATAGCGTGTGAATAATGAATACATTCACTTTGAGCCCCGATGCATATATTGCAAGCATCTTGCGTACGATAAGCAGTGTCAAAATACAACTTAGTGAGACTAGGCTTTGTTCAACGAAGGCTTAAAAGAGTGCTGAAATTAGTCGTCTCATACATCTGTGATTCTTCCGATTTCAGCTCCAAACTCAAATCCCTCACAACCATAGTTCCCATGATCAGCTACTACGCCTTTGATCTCTTCACCAACATATCTAAAGCCCTTCCGTACAACAGATAATAAAAAGAAATGTTTTTGATTGAAGATAAGAAATATTATTTTTTTAGGATAATTGTGGATTTCTAGACGAATTTTATCAGATTTGATTTTTTGCATATTATTTGATATTTGTTTTTTTGTCGTATTTTTTATCAGGAAAAGTGATAAATGTTGGAAAAACAGTAGAAGTGATCATTTTTGGGAGCAGAAAAAACCGCCAAAATGTTCTAATAACATAGGTCATACACAGTGAAATCTTTGTATGGAAATCTAATTGATAATACACAGTGAATTTTTCTTTGTATGGAAATCTAATTGATAATACACAGTGAATTTTTCTTTGTATGGAAATCTAATTGATAATACACAGTGAAATCTTTGTATGCAAGGTAGAACTAGACTCAAAAAGCCGCCGTGTAGATGTTCTCAATTCGATATTACAATTAACGAATCGGCCATACAGCACTGTAAAAATTATACAATTTGTTTTTTATTCAGTAGGAATATTTTCGTATACATTAACAGTTTTCTGTTCTATTCTTGTTGAAAAGTACAAAAAGCTTTGTCACAGCCAGACAACTCTACGAATATGTGAAGACTTACTTTTTTTTGATTTGTCCAACCAAAAACACACTTTAGGTATAAAAAGCCTCATTAAGTACAACTTACACAAGTAGGCCTAGGCCCAACTAAATCTCAGTGGAAATGAAAGAAGCAGTTAGTTACTCTTTTACGGATGACGTTGATACTCGCTTAATTTCATTGGAGAACAACACTTTTTAATTTTATTATTATTTATCCCAAGTAAAAGTTATCTGAAAAATGCATTAAATATAAATATACGCGATTGTCTTTCCTTGATAGTTGAAATCACAGCGACTAAGTGATCGCAATGATTGGTGATTAGTCTCTAATACCCAGACATCAATGTTTGTTTGCTGTTCGTGAACAAAGAGAAAAGATGATCGAGACTACTTGGCGAACCTCGTGGTATTTTGTTTTTAAATTTGATGAAAAGTTGACTGTAAGTTTATGTGTGTCACACTTCGCTAATAAGCGATTCAATAATGTATAAATGTCATGTATTTAAATACAAATGTACGCCATTAAAGTCTAACTGTGAACATTATGCATTTTACAAAAACATTCCGAACTTCAAATTATCATGTGCTTTAACTTCCTGTCGTAAATTTTGCAAGACACACAATGCGTTGCACCCTCATATTACTAGATATTACATAAAACATCCACTTAATCTTCGAATAGCAAGATTACCAGCATTGACTTCAGTAGCTGACTGCCAGATGACAGAGAAGAGTTGAAAACAAATGAAAACAAAAATAATTGAACATTTGCGAGTTGGAAATATGGATAA
>JAUJPP010000032.1:0-22661 GCA_030562195.1 Nipponacmea schrenckii
AGGGTAACAATGATCGAACAATACTCGATAACCATTGAATAATAACCCATAATCATCCACAACTGGTTTAATAGACTTTGGTAATGTTGGGTCAGGATTTGAAAAATAACGTTTTATATCATCAAGTGATTTTATAATAAATTCATTTTCTGGGACATTTTCTATAGCAGGAGGTGGGGCATTTTCTATAGCAGGAGGTGGAGTATTTTCTTGTTGTTTTAATAGAGGCTTAAATAAAGTTGATAAACTCTCCTCCATTCCCATTTGCGATAATCTTCTATCTTCAATTTTAGATTTTATTTTATCTTTAGTTTTAATGTATTCTTTATTTCTCTTTAATATTTTATTCCAATCTGTCATTTTTAATTACAAATATTTGTCATAACTTTTTGTCCAGCTGGTTTTCTTGTATTTACAAAGATATATCCATGGTCGTCAGGATTGCTCCATTGTCTTCTACAAAGTTTTTTAAATTCATCTTTCTCCATACCATGAATTATTGATTGAAGTATTTGAGATAGATCTTTATCGTTTAATTCAAACAAAATAAAACAATTAGCGTTCTTTCTAATAAACATTCCGTCCATTCCATAAAATGATTGAGATTGGTATATACAATGACAATTGTGATGTCTTCCTTTAGTAAAGAATTCTTGTTGAACTGTTTGGTTTGATTGTGCTACACAGTCATCGAAAATGATCAGGTTTTTCCTTTTCTTGTCGATATTAGACAAATCTAAATCGTTCACGTTCTTGGTTAGTACAACTTGAATATCAGTAGGTGTTAATGATGGATTGCTTTCTTTTATACAATAATTTATAAATTCTTCAGGAGTTTTATCATTTTGAAGATTTTCATCATTTTCATAAATATTAAATATTTGCTGTATGTCTTCTTTTTGTAAATATTCTAAGGCTTTCAGAAATTGATAATATAATTGATCTGGAGTTGATGTATAAATGTAAAGGGAATTAAAATCTAATAATTTGGGTGTTGTCAACATCTTAAATAATAGGTGAGTTTTTCCTGATCCTGATTGACCAACAATACACATTAACATTGGATTTTGTGGAAACCTATCTGAATGTTTAAATTTTGTAGCCATTTTTTTAATGAGGATTTAATACAATACCTTCTCCTTTATATTTTGAAAGAAATAAACCATCACCACTGCGAATATGTTTAAGTATTAATCCCTCTCCTTCTTTTTGAATCTCAGTTTCACCCGTATCGATTTGATCAATTAACTTAGACAAACCTTCTTTTACTGTTTTCTTGGTTGCGTGATTGAATTGTTTAACACTAAGATATCCTTGATCCCAGAACCTTTGGCTAATTTTTCCATTTCTAAATTATGTCTTCGTTTTTCTCTGTTTGCAGCGTCTTCGGCTTTTTTCTTGATTTAAACATATTTTATTGACACAAGACTATCAAAAGGAATCGGACACAAGTTTCTAAAACTTAGTAAGGCCCTTTCCATACGAAATACATACAATTGATAATTTAAGATGGACAGACAAAATATGTAGCTAAATTAAATTAGAAAATTGATAAGAAAACGGTGCACAAAACAAAACAAAAACAAAAATCACAAGATAAATATAGTGAGAAAACGTATGCTCTTAAAAATAATTTATGTTCAATTTATTTACTCAATACACACACACACACACACACACACACACACACGGGAAAACCACAAACAAGTTCAAAAACGTTTAGTATCCTTGATGAATTTAAGGGTAAGAGAAAACAGTTTCAGATTAAGTACAACTGATAAATTAGGATTACCCCAAAGAATTGTATCTAAATCAAGATTGAAATAAGGAAGCGAATTACAGAAAAAGTACTCTCTCTCCTTTTCAAATAATTTGCATTTAAAGAAGTAATGATGGGCATCTTCAATATCACAACCACAAAAACATAATTGGTCACTAACTACGTGGATTTTAAATAGATCTGATTTTAAGCCACTACAACCGTGTCTTATTCTTGTAAGTAGAATGTTTTCGCGTCTCTCTCCTGACCAAAAGTGACTAGGTGCAACAATTGTGTTCAGAGACCTTTGTTGTAATGTATGTTTGAAAGCATTAACACTGGTAGAAGCGCGAGTAACAGCATCTAAGGAATTCCAATTTTGAACAGAATTTGGAAAAAAAGAATTACGGTATAAATCGGTACGAGCGTTAGGAATTGACAAATCGTGATTATTTCTCAGAGTATAGTATTTATTTGTATTTTCAAATGTTTCGAGAATTTCATTGAGGTATGGAGGAGCATTACTGTGATTAATTTTGTAAAATGTACACATCCGTCGAATATGACGTCTATCCGCTAATGAATTCCACCCTGTTTCAAAGTATAGAGAATCGCGACTGCAACATTTAGATAAACCGGTCACGATCCTGGCAGCTTCGAGTTGAACCTTTTCAAGTTTTTCAGAGTCGGTTATGCCACAACTATCCCATACTTCACAGGCATACTCTAAAATTGGCCTAATAAAAGTTTTATAAATATTATTGAGTGTTTTTCTATTAAAGGTGTATTTAAGTTTCCGAAGAATATTAAGTAATTTTGAAGCAGATTTAACAACATTATCAATATGAAGAGACCACTTACAATCGTGTGAAAGTGTAACACCTAAGTGCTTATGAGAATCAACTATTTCTAATTTCTCGTTTCCTAAATAAAGGTTTGGTAAATGTGAAGGTTGTCTGGTGGAGAACAATACGACTTTTGTTTTAGAGGGATTAAAATCAATTAGCCATTTTTTAGACCACTCGAACAATTTAGAAAGATCTGAATTCAACGACGATTCAATTTCCGTTATGGTCGGTTTAATACAACCCAGAGCCGTGTCATCAGCGAATAAGCGGGCAATGTTGTTTAGAACGTCTTGAATGTCGTTAATGTAAATTAAAAATAAAAACGGACCTAAAACTGAACCTTGGGGAACACCGGATTTTAATTCAATATGATCGGAGAGCGCGTCGTTAAGAAAAACCCTTTGTCGCCTATTACTAATGTAACTTGTCAGCCATTTTAGAATGTTGCCCCTTATGCCATATTTGCTTACTTTATATATTAGGCCAGCATGCCAAACTCTATCAAATGCTTTTGAGATATCGCAAAACGTAAAACACGCAAACTCACGTTGTTCAACGGCTAAAAGAATATTATGATAAATCTCAATTAGTTGATGTACAGTTGAATACTTTTGTCTAAAACCTGATTGATATTTATATAGTAAATTATTAAGATTAAAATAATTATGAAGATGTTTAAAAACGACCCTTTCAAATAACTTGCTTAAGGTGCTCAACAACGAGATTGGTCTATAATTAGATACATTCCATCTATCACCTTTCTTAAATAAAGGCATGACATGTGCGGTCTTCCATGAAGTTGGAAATATTCCTATGCGAAGTGACTTGTTAAATAAAATAGTTAATGGGATACAAATTGAATTGGCAGTGT
Source organism: Nipponacmea schrenckii (assembly GCA_030562195.1). NCBI lineage: Eukaryota > Metazoa > Mollusca > Gastropoda > Lottiidae > Nipponacmea > Nipponacmea schrenckii. The sequence goes on from JAUJPP010000032.1 coordinate 3,479, forward strand.
TCTTTAATAAAATATTACTTATTTTGTCAAAACCGTTAGCTTTTTTAGTTTTTAAACAACTTATTAAATCTATAATTTCATCGTGAACGATTGTAGGCATATCGAAAATAGAATCAGTTTTTAGCTGGAAAGGTGGTAGTGTTTTGTCAGATGTATTACCTGCAATTGACCCAAAGTACGAATTTAAAATTGAAGCCTTATCATAATCGCTGTATAATACAGTTCCATTTATATTTGAAACTAAAGGTGGGATAGATGAGGACTTTTCGCCTAAAACGAATTTAACAAATTTCCAATAATTCGGTTGCGACATATCATTTGAATTTATAGAAGACATTAACTTTTCGTTATAATTATGTTTTAAAGTCTTTTTGAAATTATTAACTTTGTTACGTTGAAATTTATATTTCTTAATATCACGTTCGGATTTTTTCTTATTTACCGCTGACGCTATACCACTAGCTCCACCGGCAACAGCACCTGCAGCTGCTAATCCTCCGAAAATTAATGGGAGAAGAAATAGAAACCCGCCTTCTTTAGCTTGCTTGTCTATTTCATTATAATTAATATTGTCCAGTACTTTATGATTTTTTAGTTTGTTAATCACCGATTGTGAAATATGTATCTTTATACCATTATAAGTAATTGTTTTCGGTTTCCCTTTTTCGATTGATTCTAATATTTTACCGACTAAAACTTCTGGTTTCATTTTTAAAGATAGAATTTTTATTCTATTCTATTCATCTTTCTATCCATTATATTTATGATATGACGAGATTCCTCTAACAAGAGACAATACCCTACCATATCTCCTGCTGTTTTTTCAATGTATACAGATAACTGTACTCCTGTTTTGAACAAATCTTCTTTATGAGCAGAGAGATCAAAACAAAATATAGGATAATTCAAAATAAAATCGAAATAATTAAACTGTGGTACATTTCCAAATAATTCGCTCATAAGCTTATAGTTTCTATACAACTCATTAAAGTCCTTCGTATCAGGATTTATTTTTAAGGGTTGATTTGGATAATTTTCATTGTTACTTGAACCCTTTTTATTTTAGGATCTCCAAAGTTGTCACCAGTTACTTTAAAAAGGTTGTTGTTGTTCGTTTGTGAATCTGGAAGATTTTTGAAACCAAGTATTAAATATCTCGCTGGTTTTGTGGTATTCGTCACTTGCCATGTGAAATTCTCCCCTGTGATTGTTATTGATCCAATCGTATTTCTTCTTAAAAATGCTATTTCAATATCTTTTTTCAAACTACTAAGAAGTCTTGTTTCTACTTCGATTGTTGGGGTTATTACTGGCACGTATAATTGGATATCAGTTATTTCTAATTTAGCATTTGAATTGTTTTCTCCAAAAAATATTCTATCGTTATTTATTAATCTTTGAAGATGGATTTTGAAGGGTAGACCAATGTAAACTTTCCTGTGCTCAAGTAATCCAAAGAGGGGATATAAATTCCAGTTTATGTACGAACCCCAGCTATTTCTATCAACAGGTTTATTGTAAAATACAACCCTCTGTTTATAACCTTCATTATTTTGAAATTTGGTTATATTGATCAAATTGTTAACACTAGTTCTAACTGCTGCCAAGTTGGCGTCTGCTGCTACATTTTCTTCTTGAGATTGTATTTGCCCATCTCCCGTGTCTGGCATCCAACCCGATGCCGTTGTATAATTTTTTGGATATAAAAGAGTTTTAAGCATTGTGTCAAACTCACCTGGGTGTTTGATTGTTTCAATTATATTTGAACCGGCTTCTAAAACCATTTCGCTAAATAAAGAGGGGAAGAAATTGTTCTCCAATGTTAGCATCTGTTGGGGAAATCGATTTTGATTGGGAGCGCCATCTTTAATTTTGAAATCACAGCGAAAGTAAGCGTCGGAAAGAAGTAACCAATTGGACAACGAATTGATTTCAAATGTGACTCTACCTCCGTCATTAATCTGAGATTTGGACCCAACAGTTGGAGATATAATGATGTAGTCTTCTTCTTTCTTATTGAATGTATATTCTATTGGTTCATAAAGTTGAAAGATCGGATCGAGTTTTGCCATTTTTAATAAGAGGATTTAGGCTTTATCCCAACACCTTAAATCCTTGGCCTTGTTTCGCTTTTTGTCTAAGTTCTCTTATTTTGCGCAATTCATCTAATTCATTTTTTTGTTGGACAGATTTGCTAATTGAACTCGCTGCCTGCCCGACTGATGAAATCGCTTTTGCCCCCGAGGATATAAGGTCTTTGTTTTTAGTTACAAAGGATGTAACCTTTGGTATAAGGGACATCAATCCAGAGAAGAAACCATCTCCAGTGTAATTGAACTTTTCCTTTTCATGTTTTAAAATCAATCCCATATTTTTAATAGAGTAGATTTGATAAAACAACAAAAGAATTTTATTATAAAATCAATGTATAATAATAACATTACAAGTATACAAGTCTTCAAAGGTTCATAATCAATACTCTATTTACAAACACATTATCATAAATAGTTATTAACTGTTTTCTCAACTGCGCATGATCGAAATCGGTCCTATAAGACCGGTCGTTAGTTACAGATGTTGTTATTTGGTTGCTATTCATAACATGTTACGTCAGTTGCGGATGTTGTTGTTCTATTCAACTGCGCATGATCGAAACCGCTCCTGTAGTACCGGTCCTTAGTTACCAACTGTTTGTTATGTTGTTAGGTAATTTTCTAGAACTTTTATTGATCGTTCAATCATCTATGGAATATTTGCCACGTAACCTGAAAATATAAAATGGAATATATTTAACTAAATATTTTACACACTCACCTTTCTAACAGAATATTGAACTGTTTCTCATAAATAATTTCAAATCACATTAATTTCCAAAACGTTAAAATCATTGTAAAGATTGTTCTATGTCTGGAATCATTACTAGTAATTTGAGAATTGACAAACTTACGAAATTTTGATATAATTACACCGTTAATATTAAATAAAGCTATTACATACCTGGATTGGATAATACTCAAATATAATAACGTTAAAATCGTGTCCAAAGAATATTAAAACGAGAGTAATATTGAAAGTAAACTGTATACAACCGAGACAGACTTGAAATGAATTGACTGAGAATACAACGCAATTCAGAACAAAGAAAGTATTGATCGATATCAACTCCATGACTACACATACATGTTATGTTCACAGTTCTCATTTATTAACTGATTTTCATCTAGTCGTAAATCTAACCTTGTAATTATGCCCTGGAAGATGTTTCTCACCTTTATATTTAGCCCATGGAAAACCGGGAAGTTTAGTTAGAGATTTCTGAATGTCCCCTGATCCGAAATAGATTTTAGGGGAGTTTATATTTATTAAAGACATTTTTTTGGTCTATTTATTCTAAAAAAGTCATAGAGTATTTAGATTTCCGGTAGACCGGAGTGGAGTATAACGAAATGGAGGGATGCCGGAAATCTAAATACTCTAATACTACTATGGTGGTCAAGTTCTAATTTGACAATTATCCATGAACAGTTTTTTAGTTGTTGCCCTTAACTTCAATATTAATTCAGTGAATGTTGTTGAGTTATTGCTCTATTTATTTTTCAAATTCAATGCTGCCAGTGGGTGTATGTTACCTTGCCTGGCAAGCTATCTTTTTATTTGCTAGTAGTAAAGTATCAATTAACGTCGCACTATTGTACTGAAAACAAGTAGTAAATGTTATTTCAAAAAAATATATATTTTCTCTCTTCAATAGCAATTTTTTATTAGAAAATACGAAATAAAATTCAAGCAGTAAATCCACCAGTGGGGCAACAGGGCAGGCAATCACCCCTCTAGCTTGCAGCCCCAAAAAAAATTCGAGAAGGGAGGGGCGTAGATACAAAAATAATTGAACAACTGGATTTCTATTAACAAATTTTGCCTGAATCTTTCTACAAATTTTTCTTTCTGAATTTCTAATTTTTGATAACATTTAATAATGCAATCATATCTTTGCCCAAATATCCAACATCTGTATAGTTTAAATTCTGTCACTGAATTTTTTGTTTCTTTTTTGAAATAATTGCATTGAGACAGTGTCAAATTTTATTCTGAATTTCCATCTCTGAGACTAAAGTATGATTGGTCAAATAAATGGTGTACTGTCTTTAAATGCACTATTGACACCAAATAAAATCTTGTTTGGAGGGAGAATCAATTTTGATATCATTATCACAAATCCTGTCAACAAACATCACAATATGACAAGTACTTTTATGTCTCTACTTGATCAACCTTTTTATTAAATTCAAAATAGTCTTCTTACCATTTGATAACCCAGTTTGATCTACATTGACATTTGGCCAATTTTGCAATAGAGAAGCTTACTTATTCTTTATTAAAACTGTTTCAGGTGTGAAGTTCAATGTCCGATCTGTAAAGCATATTTTGCCTCTGATATAATAGAGGTGCACTCTGCCTCGTGTGGTGAAAAGGCAGATACAGTTGTCTCTTGTATGTAAGTAAATTATAATATACTTTAAAGGGATAATAGGCGTTAGAACGAACATAAAAATTTAAGTTCACTCAAATTTGGACAATAACAGTATTTATCCATCAGTGGACTTACCTATACATCAAAATCCCTCTAAAATCCGATAAATCCCCAAAATAAAGTAGTTAATCATAAAACGCTTGAGCCATATATCAAGCGATTTTCAAATCGTGTAAATATAAAGGGAAGTAACTCTAACATGTGGGTTTTCACGCGTCCTTGACCCCTACTGTTGAATTCCACAATGATATTTTAGCGTTGACTTACCAGACGCTTTTATTCTCAAACTGAATGGAATCGTCGCTGGCTCACTTTTTTTTAAAATTCCGAATATATTTTTATTGTGGCTTTTTAAAATTTGGTAAAGTGTGGGATGCATACTTATTTAACTAATAGTCAATATGAAACACAAATATAAGCCGTAGGACGAGTGTATTCTAACGCCTATTATCCCTTTAACAGGGGTTGTAATATTAATATAATCTACAACATAATCGATGGTTAATAATTCATATTTGTATTTAATCAACTGATTTCATAATTTCATTTATCTTGTAAAAAAAAATACTATATCATTAAGACCAGTGCACTAGAATTTTTACTTCAGGTACTACAATGGGGAACCAAACTCAAATTATCTGCCCCTGAAGATGGCGCCACCGACTAGGGTCCCGGAAGTCGATATCACGCTTACTGACAGCCATACTTCCACTAATACGCGATCGTGAATGATGCCTATAACTTGTTATTGTGTTCCGGGATGTTGGAAGACGGGAGGATTTTTGTTTCCCACTGAAAATATTCGTCGGAAACAGTGAATTGTGGCCGTAAGCAGGCGGAAATCTTTGAAAGGAGATACACTGTGGCCCACTTCGTCCAGTGTCGACTGCAAGTGCAAGGAATGGAAAGGAGTGGAATTTACGTCCTCCGGCAAGTGTTTGCTTTATTAGATAAGTTTCCTTTTGTAATTTTGAAATAGTTGTCATTGTATTAGTATGTCTATATTCTTTGAAAACCATGGATGAAATGACTAGTGTTTTGTGGCAACTGTCTGATCACTGACAGCAATGTTTTACTGACTAAGCCTCTTCATGTTGTCTTATTATGGCCTAGTTTGCCTTTGATCTACAAATTAATTTATGAGGCCTATGATGTTAATGAGAATTTTAATTCTAATAAGTGGGTTTATTTTTACTGGACATTTCTTTTAAGGAAGTGTGTTTGAAATTTTCATTCATTCATCCTATGAATATATATAGACATACTAAGAATTAAGATGTGTTGAAGATTGAAATGCATTTTAAGATTATCAGTTTATGAAAGTACGTTTCATTTTTTAAAATAATTCATTATTATGCCTATAATTCGGTATATATTATACTTATCTTTCTTGTACATGTAATCTATTCTGATGAACATTTTTAAAAAGAACATGAAAAAATTTGGATGCTAATAATGAAGCCCTGATGTTGATTTTTTTTCCTAAAATTATTTTTGTTCTGTTCTGCTTGTTTCATTTCTTTTTTCCAGGTAACTCATGCCAGTCTTGTGGACAAAGGCCATAGTTAAAAACACAGGTTAACATATTTAGGTGAGTTAAAAGTTTTTTGTATTTTACACATTTTTTTAACATTCAATTTTACAAAATAGGCATTTGGTCAACTGACCTCATTAACTGTTACCAGAGGCTAAACTGAAAAAAAACCACAGCAATTAGGCTGTTGTGAAAGTGCATCCAATCTCATATTTGCTTCCAAGACAACATTTTTTTTTTATTTCTTGGTGAATACTAGCTAGTGTGTTTTTGTGAATTGAAAAATACTGCTGCTGGAAAGGAACTGCATGTAAGTTTATACTTTATTTCTACAAATCATGACCTTATGATTATATATTCTTTTTTCAGGAACAATTCCTTTGAGATGTCAGGAAAGCCTGTATCTGTTCCATCAGTTTTCCAGTGGTCTGAAGAAACAACAGATGAAACTTTGTGTGAGTGTTCCTAATCACCCAAGGATGAACTTTGATTAGTATCATGAAAAATCTTTAATTCATTGATAACTCTTGTCAACCTCCCAGACAAATCGACTGCCATTATAAATGTTGGCGCATTATGATTGCCATCACTATTTTCATTTCTGCTCGGCATTCTGATTTTAAAAAAAAAAAAAAGAGTCTGTTGATGTTAGCCTCAAATACTTCAGAAAACTATTCGTGTAGGATTTTCGTGAGTTTTGATGTCAGTATTGATATCTTTGTAAATGTCATCATTTGGAGTTACCAATAAATATTTTTTTCCAATACCTATGTTCAAGATTTTTATTTCTGTCAATAAATACAACCCTGAAAAAGAAAACTGTTGTAATCTTTAAATTTGTAACAATTCAACCACAGAACTAATAGGTTGAAATCCTACTTGAACTGAAGGTTTTTGTTCAAGGAAATTTTCGACATAATTTTGGAAGGATTAAGTTTTGAATTTCTTTTAAGTGAAGCGCAAAGGAAAATATTAGATCTAGGGCTAGTATTACAATAAATCAAACCAAAATACTCAACTAGCCTCACTGATTACATTGTGCCCTAAAAAATATACTCAGAATGTATTTTTGGGTCCTTCCATTTCCCTCTTTGCCTACAAACTGTGAGTTGGATCCAAATTTCAGTCTGAAATTCCCCTCTATAAAATCATATTTTCCAATTTTAAGTATAACTTAAATGGCCATGGTTGGCATTTTCAAAACCTTAAGACAATCTAAACTTGTTTTGAGGTTAATATTTCAATGATACAAATAAGATTAGAACTACTAGGCCTATCATATTAATGTATGTAGGCCTAGCCTACTGTGTGGCCACAAAAATAATTCTGATAGCCTTAGATTGACTTAAAAAGGTTTTTAAAATGGCAACAATAAAAAAATATTTTGAAATGTGGTTCATTTTCTCTAAAAATTTCTATGACTTGTAGGGTAATATGTTCAATGCCATGGGAAAATTTTAAAACTTTATATTTCTATAAAGTAGAACCCATTCTTTGAGAATGGAAATTAATTGACAATTATATTTTGATTACTTGTGACGTGAGGAAAATTCAAAATTCAATAAGCACTAGCCTAGAACTGTATCAGTCCGGGCAGTAGACCGGTCAGTAGAACTAGAAGACCACCGTAGTTAGCATACGGTAGGCCTAGCATTAATAGTATTAGCCTAGGCCTATTGAATCATGCCTACAATCATACATAGTAATCATTTGTCTTGTCTGGGATAAAACAATGATTATCTAAGATTATCATTAAGATTTCAAGTATTTTTCAACTCCAATAATCAACAAACGACAGTCGCGAAGGAAATGTGTCCAAACCCCGGCTGTCACTTGACTAGGTCTACTTTCGATTCTCACAAACTTTCAGCGGACGTATTCGTTCGAAGCTTAGCCGACGGGTAAAACTGATTGTAACTTTTGGTTTAATGTTTTTTCTACCAGAGACCTCCCCTATTTTAGATTTTAGCTCCTTTTCAAAGTTTAGATAGGTCCCATAAACCAGAATCACGCTTACTATTTACATAGTCGGCCATGATTGCACACAACGCTTTAGGACCGCAATAGTCGCCGCGCCCCCTACATCAAGGAAAGACAACTCGCGAGTTTGGTTGCCCATTTAAGAACAACTAAGATAAGTTTTCTTAATTTTATATAAATATAACCACACGTTGAAATACTACTAGTAGCAGCCAAAAAACATAGTTCAAAATATCTAACTGAAAAAATCAGTCCTTGTGAGTCTTTTTATGTCTGTTTAAATTACTGTTATCACTGAATGACTTATTACAAATATCACATGTATAGGGTTTCTCTCCAGTATGAATTCTCAGATGTATTGTTAAAGTCTCTTTTCTTGCAAATGACTTATTGCAAATATCACATGTATAGGGTTTCTCTCCAGTATGTGTTCTCAGATGAGCTGTTAAATGATGTTTTCTTCCAAATGCCTTATTACAAATATCACATGTATAGGGTTTCTCTCCAGTATGTGTTCTCATATGTCCTGTTAAAGTACTTTTATGACAAAATGACGTATTACAAATATCACATGTATAGGGTTTCTCTCCAGTATGTGTTCTCATATGTCCTGTTAAAGTACTTTTATGACAAAATGACGTATTACAAATATCACATGTATAGGGTTTCTCTCCAGTATGTGTTCTCATATGTCCTGTTAAAGTACTTTTATGACAAAATGACGTATTACAAATATCACATGTATAGGGTTTCTCTCCAGTATGTGTTCTCAGATGAGCTGTTAAATGATGTTTTCTTCCAAATGACTTATTGCAAATATCACATGTATAGGGTTTCTCTCCAGTATGTGTTCTCAGATGAGCTGTTAAATGATGTTTTCTTCCAAATGCCTTATTACAAATATCACATGTATAGGGTTTCTCTCCAGTATGTGTTCTCATATGTCCTGTTAAAGTACTTTTATGACAAAATGACGTATTACAAATATCACATGTATAGGGTTTCTCTCCAGTATGTGTTCTCATATGTCCTGTTAAAGTACTTTTATGACAAAATGACGTATTACAAATATCACATGTATAGGGTTTCTCTCCAGTATGTGTTCTCAGATGATCTGTTAAATGATGTTTTCTTCCAAATGCCTTATTACAAATATCACATGTATAGGGTTTCTCTCCAGTATGAATTCTTTGATGAACTGTTAGGGAACTATTTGAGGCAAATGATTTACTACAGATGTCACACATAAAATTCTTAGTACTTTTTCTTTTCTGAGAAACTGTAGAACTCTTATCTGGTTTACTTGTTTTGTTGTTTCCATCAGAAACTGTAGAAATGTTATCTGGTTCTTTACTTGTTTTGTTGTTTCCATCAGAAACTGTAGAAATGTTATCTGGTTCTTTACTTGTTTTGTTGTTTCCATCAGAATCTGTAGAAATGTTATCTGGTTCTTTACTTGTTTCGTTGTTGTTTTCCTCAGAATCTGAAGAACATAATGACCGACATGTATGAAAGTCCCTAAGACAATTTCCTTTCCATACAGGATTGGTTAACCTTGGTAATAGGTACTGAACTTTTTCAATACAATTTGTTTTAACTTGTAAGGAACTTGAGTTTGGAATTATTCCTCTTCCATTGTGAAAATCTATACATCTAAAGACTGCATGTCTTCCTTTAAACACAAGTTGTATCTTCATTTCATACTGAAATAAAAGAAAGTTCTAAGTTTAAACCATAATAACAAGTGGTTGCCTAGCAAGATATGCCCACTTTAAAGTATATTTCTGTTTTAACACAGGTTGAAACTCCATTAGTATTTGTAGAAATGAACCAAAATTTATCTTTTAGATAATATTATACACACAAAATATAATTTTAATTCACTAAAAATCACAGAGGTCAAGCTTGATACAATCTCTTGGCAGTAAATGTATTGATGTATTATTGTTTATTGCTTTACTGAGACAAGGTCAATAACTCCAGAACTGTTTTTCACAAAATCATCAAATTCAAACTTGACCAACATCAATATAAATGATAAGATAGTTTGCCAGGCAAGGTAACCTACGCCCACACATCAGCATTTTTAAATCATTTTATCCTTTGATTGATAGCATCTACCTATATACACAATCAAACTCTTCATCTAAGTTGTCAAATTTGAACTTGACTGCTGTCTTATCAATTCCAAAGCTCACAATAAGTTTCATCCAAATCCATTGATAATTGTAGCTTCTGTTGCATCCACAATAAAATTACAGGGCAATAAAAAAAAGACCGTTCATCAAAATTGACAAGTTTGAACTTGACCGGCGTCTTATCAATTCAAATAATCACACCAAGTTTCATTAAAATAGCTTGCCAGACAAGTTAACATTCGCCCACTGGCTGCATTAAATTTGAATAATAAATTGCGCAATAACTCAAAAGCATTCATTGAAAATTTTCTAAATGCCAATGCTTGCACAAAGTTTCACCAAAATCCATTGAAAATTGCCACTACACCATTTTGACACTATTTTACAAGAGCAATAACTCACAAAAAAGTTCAAACTTGACAGCTGTCTAAAGCGTATGTATTTTTTGCTTATGTGCAGATTTTACTCATGTCAGTATATTTTCACCTAGTTGGGATTAGTTGCAAATTTGCTACAGTCTGTGAGAATATTAGGGCTGCAAAGATTCACCGTAAAATCAATGAATCGAGATTCGTTCCTGCTCAACGATGCATTTCGATAGAAAAAAATCATCGCAATGCATCTGCACGATTCTGATATTTGATTACCTCCCTTCATTTTCCTATAAGAACGCAGATTCCTTGCATATAGGATATTAGAAATTTGTTTTTCACGTATTATTTGCGAAAAAAAAAGAAATGATTTATTTTTGTTTATTGACGAATAAATGACAACACCAAAAACATATGTTGCTATTATGCTTATTGAGTAGTTTTTTAAAACACATTATTGTTATGGGCCAGAAATACCCAAAAGTATGCCAGCAAAAATAAAAAAATCAATGAAATAGTTTACAATAATTTAATATTTATTATCAAAGAAATAGCTTAAACTTTATTACAAAAATATCATAACAAAATGTTAACTTACAAAATCTTACTCCACGTATAATGTTAAATCCACTTTAATAATGATTTATCCTAACTTGAAGTTAATTCACAGTCATCTGATCAAGCACACAAATCTTTAGTTCCCACATGTAAACAATTAAGAGCGCTGTAACATATCTGATCTAATATTCAGACAAATGCCCTTATATATATTTCAGTTTTCTATAAAGATCTAATCCAGAATGCCCTAGAACATTCAGGGGAGTTCCAGAACATTCTTTGACCAAATATGGCACTTCTACAATATAAACAAATAAAAGATTAACATTCTAGAACGTTCTACAATGATCTTGAACATTTTACCTTGAATGTTAAAAGATTAGACAAGAACAAAACTTCAGCAAATTCAAATAAACACTATTTGTATATAATAAATTAATAAGGCATACTTAACATTATGTACTTCGTAATGTCTGTTTGCATAGTTATCAATATTTTTTTCCCGGAAATAGCAGTATGGTATTGCACATGTCGTAATTAATTTCAAATTTCCCTAATATATTTAATAAGATTCAAATAATGTCAAAAACTGTTGTGGTTGAAAAAGCCAGTGAAAAAAACAAAAATGAAAGCGCTGAGAGAAAATATAAATCCGAAGTTTGGAAGTCATGTTGTTTCTCCAACGTCCTGAAAAGCTAATTATAAATAAAAGGAATGGTTGGAATCGCCTGTGAATATTCAGGACACATATAAGTACCCCTCTGGCAAGTTTCAAATCGATAGCTTTTTCCGATGAAAACGGAATGAGGCATGAACAATAAGACTGTACTTGTGCCAAATATTGAAAAGTGTGTTTAAATATTAATATTAAGGGGGTTGACAACCCTAAACCTATGTACAAAAAATAGACGATTTTCACCACTTCTTTTCCACCTATCTGAAATATTTAAATATCAATGGAAAGAGGGGACTTTCAGCTATCCAAAAATATAACATTTATTTCTTTATGACATTTCAACTTGGAGAAATAAGGTATGGAAGATGAACGAAAAAAACGTCAATTATTCCCTTAAAATTAGCATATCTACTAGACTATTTAATATAGAAGGTTGAAATTTTGCACAACGCAAGTCTACATATATCTCTACAAAATTACGTTGGCTTTTTGGAAAATTTTGTTTTGTTCTGAAGATATTGATAGAAATCAAAATTTTGGGAGTGCATTTACGAAAAATTGAATTTTTGAAAAAATATTCATTTTATAAAAAAAAGCCAACGTAAAGTTATAGAGGACATCGTAAGCTTTAGTTGAAGCCAAAGTTTTTAAAAATTGGATAAATTGTAAGTGAGATATGCTTTTGGAAAAATGGCAATTTTTTTCAACATTTTGCAAACACATGTAAACCTTACGTAATTAACGATCATGTTGTTAAAAGATTGTCTTTCATGCCGTAGAAATCTTTAAGCACCTTTTAGGCATCGATATGCACCGATATCAACATAATTGGAGTGCTAAAACAATGGATTAGCACATGTCAAAACCCTTCCACCCACCAATCATAAGATAGCTTGCCAGGCAAGGTAATATACGCCCACTGGCAGCATTTATTTCAAATAAAAACTTTTCAGTAAGATTACAAAAGTGGAATGAAATATTCAACCTTCCACCATATATTTTTTTCTAGGGTCTCTAGTTTTATTAAAAACTGTCAAGAATTGTACCTAACTCAACTCATTAAATATTTTTCGGTATTTTTATGATTTGCAATAGGGTTCACCCTTAATAATATTTTGATATTTTTAATTCTTAATAAGGCTCATTCTTGGTTGATATTAAACAATTTCAGCGAGTTTTGTCAAAAATGAATGTTTAGAGTGTTCACAAGCCAAAAGTTGAAAGCGATTTTGAAAACAGGCCCAATAACTGACACTAAATATTTTTCGATTTATCTGATTTTCAATAGGGTTTATCCTTGTGAGAAAACAAATACTAAAGCCAAGCTTCATCAAAATCCATTCAAAAATGTTCTTTCTAGAGTGTTTACGAGTTAAATTGAACGCGTTTTCAAAAACAAGGGCAATAACTTGTACTAAATATTTTTCGATTTTCAATAGAGTTCATCCTTGGGAGACAACAAATACTCCAGCCAAGTTACATCAAAATCCATTAAAAATTGTTCTTTCTAGAGTGTTTACAAGCTAAAATTGAACGCGTTTTCAAGAACAAGGGCTATAAGGCCTAATTTAAACGTCGCGCCCCAGTCGTGTCGAACTTAATTCAAATAGCACGACTTTAGCGCGGCTTCGGCAATAAAATAAAAATATCCACTTCATACAGTCGTTTTATTGCTTTAGCGATCTTGACGGGAAACATTGCCACCATTTTTTTTAAAATGGCTCCTTTTTCCAAACAAATGTTTTCATTCCTTATCTCTCGTGTTATGGCGGCCAGGAAACGACGGATGGCTTGTTCGACGTTACTGTCGATCATTGTAGAATCTCGCAGGAGAAAAATTCATCTGTTAAGATCAGCTTTTGAACACCTTAAATCCAATGAAAGTAAATGTAGGCCTAGACGTCTTCAGAGAAATGGGGGATGGTTCGACATGGTTTTCAGTGAAGAATATGACAACGCCAGGTTCAAAGAACTTTTCCGAATATCTAGAGAAACATTTTATTATATATTAGATAAAATTAAACATCGGTTGCAAAAGGAGGAGGTTACTGAGCATCCAATTTCACCTGAAGAGAGGTTGGCAGTTTGCTTATACCGACTTTCTCGTGGATCTTACTATTTAACCATTTCCGAACTTACTGGAATCGGAGTATCTACAGTGTATGAAATCACTAAAGAGGTAACGTACGCCATAGTGGAATGCTTATGGTCAGAAATGGTAACAAGTCATCTCCCCACCAACCCTGCTTCGTTCCAAGAGAAAATGATTGATATGGAAACTTTTTGGCAGTTCCCTTATGCGTGGGCTGCTATAGATGGGTGCCACATTGCAATAAAATGTCCAAAGGGAGGCGCCGAAGCCAGGAAAGAATATCACAATTTCAAGAATTTTTATTCTATTGTGTTGATGTCTATAGTTGACGCCAAGTATCGCTTTGTTTGGGGCTCCTGTGGGTTCCCGGGAAATTCTCATGACTCAATAATATTTCAATCTACTGATATGTACAATCAAATCAAAGAAAACCAATTCCTCCAGGACGTTAACGTTATAGAGGACAACATACACATTCCTCCTTTAATTCTAGGTGATTCTGCCTTTAATTTTGAGCCATGGATGATGAAGCCTTTTACTAATGCCGTATTAACTGACAAACAGAGATATTTCAATTACAGACTGAGTCGTGCCAGAATGGTTATTGAAGGGGCTTACGGGCAATTAAAAGGTTAGTCGAAAAACACTCACTTCAGACAACAAAAAAAAAAAACAACACTTGTATTGCATTATTCTGAACATGGTTTTTTATTTCACTAAATAACGATGGCCTGTTTTACTTTTACTTGAAAAAAATGAAAAATTCTTTTTATTATTTGCAGGGCGGTGGCGTCTGCTGCTTCGAAGGTGTGAATCAGATCCAGATCTGGTCAAAATGCTGACGTTAGCTTGTATGATCCTGCACAACGTTTGTATTCAGAGAGGAGACACAGCTTTTGCAAAATTTGACATGACCATAGACCCAATTACAAATCAACGACGACCAAGGGAAGATATTGCGAGAATCTTACATTTGATGAATAACCGTAATATTCCAGATACTAACAGACATGCTGCGAAAATTAGAAACTGTTTGATGGAAAAGTTTTGGAGCGAAAAGCAAGGACATTAGATTACATGTAAATAGTATGAGGAGAAAAAAATTCTAGCAATTTAATACATTGTAACAAAAATGAAATTCCATAACTTGGAAAACATGTTTAAGAAGAATGAAATAAAATAACGAAAAGTGTGCACTTGTTACCCCAAGTTTAAAATATTTTAACGAAATTTAAGAAACGGTCGGTTGGTCAACAAACAATTGAAACTTATAGTTTATAATACATATTTTCTGGAAAAGAATCAAATATATTCCTGTTGTCTTTGGTGTTGTTTTCTGGATTCGTAGCCTGAATGGGTTGGTTTGCAGGGGGATAACGTGGCATTGTATATTGGCTTTGTTCTGAGAAATGATGATTTGGAGCATAAACAGGTAAATCAGCCGGAGGCATAGGCATGGATCGACCAGGCATTGGTCCATTTGACATCTGACTATTTAGCAAACTAAACAGTCTTAGCTCATGTTCTCTTTGCTTTTCGTTATCTTCCCTCAGAAATTTAATAACTTTTTCAGTTGGATCTTCAGACAATGACTTTTCCAATAAGTCCATCACATTTTTGGAATTTGTAGACTTCCTCTTTTTACCCCTTGTAGGAACAAACAACTTTTCGTTAGACTTAAATTTATCCACGGGAGTACCAGTAGACATATTCCCAGTACTAGATGAGGCTGTTGTTTCTAATTCACTAACCTCAAAGGACTCATTAGTTTGCACGAATGAAGTGGGTTCTATAGCCAATTCTGGTGTACAGCTTTCTCGTGTCTTAACCACTGCATATAGAGGATCAAACCATTTTCCCAAATGCTCTTTAAGTCGCTCTATGCCAGATTTAGTTTTGATTTTTAGTGCTGCTTTCTTGCATTCAGAAATACACTTTTTGAATTTATTTCTCAATTGTGATGTGGCAAAGGGGAAATCCTTGTCATTGGCTCTAATTTCAGCTAATATTGCAGCATAAATTTGAGAGGTTTTCTGGTTTTTTGCATTTTCAAATATAAGTTTCCTTTTATACCTTTCGTTGTCTAATACGCAATTCACCAGTGATGTTACTTGATCTTCCGTCCAATTTGCACGAGGCCCTCGTCTTTTCTTTTTAACTGACGTGTTTGAAGGCTCCCTTTCTGTTTCAATTCCACATTGACCCGATTCACTTTGACCTGATTCATCTTCATCCGTTTCCTCTTGACCACCTTTAGAAACAGATTCCTCTTCATTCAGCTCAGACCCGGAACTTTCATTGTCACTGAAATTTAGAAATATAGAGGGAGTGTGTTAAACAATAATCTTGCCATACCAGGGCTATTGGACTTTAGAAACTCACCAAACTCACCTTTATCGGCAAAAATATACGAATGGGGTCGGTCTAGACATGAACTGCGAGACAGTACATGGGAGACGTGATGCATATCACAGACACAAAATACATGTACGCCAATCAAAATCAACATAGTCATAAGCCATTATGGGCATAGTAGGTCAGAGGCCTAGGCCTAGCCTACTGATTGAGGCCTCAGACTCAGTACGCCTATAATAGAATTGATACATATATATTTCTAATCATTCAATAAAAGCACATTGACAAAATATAACAGAAATCATTCAGAAATGTAGCTTATTACCTAAAATAATAACTGTCCATCTTAAGCTAATGCAGTAATGGCTCGGCAAATATCCGGAAATACAAATAAGGAAAATCCCCTATAAAGAGCATGCGCGAAAGGGAATCCCCGAAAGCCCGTTGCT
This sequence comes from Nipponacmea schrenckii, assembly GCA_030562195.1. Taxonomy (NCBI): domain Eukaryota; kingdom Metazoa; phylum Mollusca; class Gastropoda; family Lottiidae; genus Nipponacmea; species Nipponacmea schrenckii. Next base: position 20,163 of record JAUJPP010000032.1, read on the forward strand.
GATAATTCAAGAAAAAACGACTTTAGCACGCCCGTTTGAAATAGAGGCGTTCAACAGTCGTTCGATTCGACTTAATTCATAGCACGACTGCTATTTTGTTTCAATCGTCGTGTTAACGTCGTATTTAATTGGACTTAGTTAAAAATTTCAAAATAATTAAGTTCGACACGACCGGGGTGCGACGTTTAAATTAGGCCTTACTGACACTAAATATATTTCTATTTATTTGATTTATAATAGGGTTCATCCTTGGGTAAAAACAAATACTCAAGCCAAAGTTAATCAAAATCCATTAAGAATAGTTCTTTCTAGAGTGTTTACAAGCTAAAATTGAATGCGTTTTCAAGAACAAGGGCAGTAACTCATACTAAAAATGTTTTCGATTTTGCTGATTTTCAATACGGTTCATCCTTGAGTTATAACACACTCTCACACCAAATTTCATCGAAACCCATCAAGAAATGTGCCATGTAGAGTGTTTACAAGACAACAATTGAACGCAAATAAAAAAACAAGGGCAATAATTCATATTAGATATATTTTGATATTTTAAATTTTCAATTAGACTCATCCCTTGCGATATCCAACAATTTCAGTGAGTTTTGTCAACATTGGTCATGAATTGTACCTTCCAGAGTGTTTATTAGCCAAAAAGTTAAACCCGTTTTCAAACACAAGGGCAATAACTGACACTAAATATATTTCGATTAATTTGATTTTCAATAAGGTTCATCCTCGGGTAAAAACAAATACTCAAGCCAAGTTTTATCAAAATCCATTAAGAATTGTTCTTTCTAGAGTGCTTACAAGCTAAAATTGAATGCGTTTTCAAACACAAGGGCAATAACTGATACTAAATATTTTTAGATTTAACTGAATTTCAATAGGGTTCATCCTTAGGTGATTACAAATACTCATGCCAAGTTATGTCAAAATCGCTCAAGAATTGTGACTTGTAGAGTGTTTACAAGGCAAAAATCCAACACATTTTATAGAACAAGGGCAATAATTCCTATTAAATATATTTCGATATGTGCTATTTTCAAAAGGGTTCATTCTTGGGTGATATTACACAATTTCAGCAAGTTTTGTCAAAATCGGTCAATAACTGTGCTTTGTGTTTACAAGCTAAAAATTGAACGCGTTTTCAAAAACAAGGGCAATAACTGATATTAATTTTTTTCGATTTGACTGGTTTTCAATAGGCTTCATCCTTGGGTGATAACAAATACTCAGGCCAAGTTTCATTAAAATCCATTAAAAATTGTTCTCTCAAGAGTGTTTACAAGCTAAAATTGAACGCGTTTTCAAGAACAAGGGCAATAACTCATACTAAATGTTTTTCGTTTTCGCTGATTTTCGATAGGGTTTATCCTTGAGTTATAACATACTCTCACACCAAGTTTCATCAAAATCGGTCAAAAATTGCACGTTGTAGAGTGTTTACGAGCCATTCAAGAACAAGGGCACATACTCATACTAATTTTTTTCCGATTTCGCTGATTTTCAATAGGGTTCATCCTTGCGTGATCATCAACACTCATATTAAGTTTCATCTAAATCCGTCAAGAATTACACTGTGTAGAGTGTTTACGAGCAATTGTGGCCGGACGGACGGACCAACGGACAGATGTGGGTGACGACAATATACGCCCCCCATTTCATGTGGGCGTATAAAAATTGAATAAATGCAGCTTATTTTAGATGCAGCTACCAAATTTCATGGAATATGAAAATGTGAGCTATGCAGGGTTACATGATGGTGATAGTTACTACTAGGTGATGTATTATGGAAAACACGTATGGATAATTCTAGAGACTTTATTTGCATATCCATTAATGATAAATTGGACACTTTACCTGGAGGCTCTCTTGAATTTTAAATTCACAAAAAATATTTGTTTCTGAACCATTATCTTTACTGTGAATTTTTACCAACAAAATGTTCAAAGATAAATCATGTTATCTATATAGTCTTCTTAATCTCTGTTTACACTATAATCTAGTTGACTGTGATATGCTCTGAAACAATCTTTATCGATATGCAATCCAGGATGACTAGGAAAATCTTCACAAATCCAAATTTCTCTACCAGATGGGAGTCTCAATCCACAATAGACGAAAAACTATACCACTTATAAGATTTTCTCACGGTTTTCAGTGAATGAAGTTGCATGTCAACTAAGTCCACACCTCCCATGTGGCGATTGTAATCATGTATACACTTCGGCTTCATCACCTTGTTTCCACCTTTGTCACTTTTACCAGTTTCAACCATTATGGGGGTGTGTTCAGTTGTCAGCATGTATACTTGTTTAGGCTTATTACCAGATTTATTTTGTAAATCTCTAAATTTTACTGCTAAGTAATCACCGGATTTTGAAAACAATGCTTCACCTTTTTCAATTTGTTTCTCAATCATTGATTTGGCATAATTTTTCCTTTTTGGATTTATAGTACCACACAGATAGGTTTTGTTTTCAAGGAAATATTTAGCCA
>JAUJPP010000280.1:0-13304 GCA_030562195.1 Nipponacmea schrenckii
TCATTTGTATTTTCTAGTTCTAAAGGTGGAACATTTTCTATAGCAGGAGGTGGGGCATTTTCTATAGCAGGAACATTTTCTGGTTGTTTTAATAGAGGTTTAAATAAATTTGATAAACTCTCCTCCATTCCCATTTGCGATAATCTTCTATCTTCAATTTTAGATTTTATTTTATCTTTAGTTTTAATGTATTCTTTATTTCTCTTTAATATTTTATTCCAATCAGTCATTTTTTAATTACAAATATTCTTCATAACTTTTTGTCCAGCTGGTTTTCTTGTATTTACAAAGATATATCAATGATCGTCAGGATTGCTCCATTGTCTTCTACAAAGTTTTTTAAATTCATCTTTCTCCATACCATGAATTATTGATTGGAGTATTTGAGATAGATCTTTATCGTTTACCGTATAATTCCGAATATAGTGCGCAGGCATGTATAATGCGCACCCCTTCCTTGCCTCAGCGAAATCGGGGAAAATTCATTTACCCATGTATAGTGCGCACCCCTTTTCGCGGCAAAAATACGACTTTAAGTTGGCATTTCATAGACACCAATATCGGGAAATAGTTGTCAATAAGTAAGTCACCATTCATAGATTTTTTTTATAATAAACAATGTTCCACTGCACTATTTGTAATTTGTAAACGACTTTATCGCGATACCGCGCTATTCGATTACGGTACCGCGGAGTCGAGTCGAGAATACGATATTAAGTTGGTATTTCACAGATACCAATATCGGGAAATAGTTGTCAATACGTAAGTCACCATTCATAGTTTTTTTTATAATAAACAATGTTCCACTGCAACTTACGTTTCTACTATTTATTACTTATTATTTCTACTATATAATAAAATCCATTTTAATCCCGTATTTATTGCTTCTAATCTCTCGTAATGGTATTATTGAGTGTTATTTACAAATCATGTATCATGCTATTAAATTACGGTACCGAGGATGATATTCTATTGGAATAAAAATGTGCAATTAACCGGTAAACTTAGACGTATTGAAGAAGATATTGACAGAAATTCAAAGGGCTAACGGTAACTGGCTTGGTTTAAGACTAATAGGCCCCATTATACCTGTAATCATAATGCGAATAATAGTCATGATATTGCGTCAGTTCATTTCGTGTGAATATTTGATTATTATACTAATCGATAAATTGTACACGACTTTACTGAGATACCGCGCTATTCAATTACGGTACTCACCTGATTCGTTTTTTTAATGCTATGGACGGTACCGAGGATGATATTCATCTTGAAGAAAAAAGTGCAATTACCCGGTAAACTTAGACGTATTGAAGAAGATACCGTTGACAGGAATTCGAAGGGCTAACGGTAACTGGCTTGGTGTAAGACTAATAGGCCCCATTATACTTGTATTCATAATGCGAATAATCATCATGATATTGCGTCAGTTCCTTTGTGTGAATACTTAATTGTGATTGTTTCGTTTGTTTAACGTAAATAAATATCATTGTCTTTCTTAATTAAGTCTTTAATCATTGCTGGAGTGACACGATTCGCTCAATAGTTTATTTTTATCGTCTGCTTTTACCCCCCGCATAGATTTATCGACTAGTATTGCCTCTCAACGGAAATGAAAAAAAAGACGGCGTGAACCATGTGTATCATATCTGATGAAAAATAAGGAAAACAATGGATTATATTAAAACCCAGTTATTCTGGTAACTGTATTTATATTCAGGCAAGACTCGATTACGTATTGAGGCATGTCATCAAGCATGACAATCAATTGTTCCTACTATAAAAGCCATCCAAAATAATTCAAACAAAATAAAACAATTAGCGTTCTTTCTAATAAACATTCCGTCCATTCCATAAAATGATTGAGATTGGTATATACAATGACAATTGTGATGTCTTCCTTTAGTAAAGAATTCTTGTTGAACTGTTTGGTTTGATTGTGCTACACAGTCATCGAAAATGATCAGGTTTTTCCTTTTCTTGTCGATATTAGACAAATCTAAATCATTCACATTCTTGGTTAGTACAACTTGAATATCAGTTGGTGTTAATGATGGGTTGTTTTTTTTATACAATAATTTATAAATTCTTCAATAGTTTTATCATTTTGAAGATCTTCATTCTGTTCATAAATTCGAAATATTTGCTGTATGTCTTCTTTTTGTAAATATTCTAAGGCTTTAAGAAATTGATAATATAATTATTGATCTGGAGTTGATGTATAAATGTAAAGGGAATTAAAATCTAATAATTTGGGTGTTGTTAACATCTTAAATAATAGGTGAGTTTTTCCTGATCCTGATTGACCAACAATACACATTAACATTGGATTTTGTGGAAACCTATCTGAATGTTTAAATTTTGTAGCCAATTTTTTAATGAGGATTTAATACAATACCTTCTCCTTTATATTTTGAAAGAAATAAACCATCACCACTGCGAATGTGTTTAAGTATTAATCCCTCTCCTTCTTTTTGAATCTCAGTTTCACCCGTATCGATTTGATCAATTAACTTAGACAAACCTTCTTTTACTGTTTTCTTGGTTGCGTGATTGAATTGTTTAACGCTTGCTAAGATATCCTTGATTCCCGAACCCCTGGCTAATTTTTTCATTTCTAAATTATTTCTACGTTTTACTCCGGCTTCAGCTTCTTCTGCATTTTTCTTATTTACCGCTGAAGCTATACCACTTGCCCCACCGACAACAGTACCTGCAGCTGCTAATCCACCGAAAATTAATGGGAGAAGAAACAGAAACCCACCTTCTTCAGCTTGTTTGTCTATTTCATTATAATTAATATTGTCCAGTACTTTATGATGTTTTAGTTTGTTAATCACCGATTGTGAAATATGTATCTTTATACCATTATAAGTAATTGTTTTGGGTTTCCCATTTTCGATTGATTCTAATATTTTAGCGACTAAAACTTCTGGTTTCATTTTTAAAGTTAGAAATTTATTCAATTCTATTCATCTTTCTATCCATTATATTTATGATATGACGAGATTCCTCTTACAAGAGACAATACCCTACCATATCTCCAGCTGTTTTTTCAATGTATACAGACAACTGTACGCCTGTTTTAAACAAATCTTCTTTATGAGCAGAGAGATCAAAACAAAATATAGGATAATTTAAAATAAAATCGAAATAATTAAACTGTGGTACATTTCCAAATAATTCGCTCATGAGCTTATAGTTTCTATACAACTCATTAAAGTCCTTGGTATCTGGGTCAATTTTTAAGGGTTGATTTGGATAATTTTCATTGTTTAATCTTACTTGAACCCTTTTTATTTTAGGATCTCCAAAGTTGTCACCAGTTACTTTAAAAAGGTTGTTGTTGTTCGTTTGTGAATCTGGAAGATTTTTGAAACCAAGTATTAAATATCTCGCTGGTTTTGTGGTATTCGTCACTTGCCATGTGAAATTCTCCCCTGTGATTGTTATCGATCCAATCGTATTTCTTCTTAAAAATGCTATTTCATTATCTTTTTCAAACTACTAAGAAGTCTTGTTTCTACTTCGATTGTTGGGGTTATTACTGGCACGTATAATTGGATATCGGTTATTTCTAATTTAGCATTTGAATTGTTTTCTCCAAAAAATATTCTATCGTTATTTATTAATCTTTGAAGATGGATTTTGAAGGGTAGACCAATGTAAACTTTCCTGTGCTCAAGTAATCCAAAGAGGGGATATAAATTCCAGTTTATGTACGAACCCCAGCTATTTCTATCAATAGGTTTATTGTAAAATACAACCCTCTGTTTATAACCTTCATTATTTTGAAATTTGGTTATATTGATCAAATTGTTAACACTAGCTCTAACTGCTGCCTGGTTGGCGTCTGCATCTACATTTTCTTGTTGAGATTGTATTTCTCCATCTGGCATCCAACCCGATGCCGTTGTATAATTTTTGGGTATAAAAGAGTTTTAAGCATTGTGTCACACTCACCTTTCAGTTAATGAACAGAATCTCGAACTGTTTTAGATAAGATTGATAAATATTTTCAAACCACATTAGTTTCCAAAACGTTACTTCTTCAGAATTATTATGAAACATTGTTCGATTTCTGAAACCATTCGTTTTAATTTTACAATTGACAAACTAACGAAAATTTGATATAATTAAACTGTTATTATTAGATATAGATATTACATACCTTAATTGGATAATTGTCAAATATAATTCTGTTAATCTCTTGTCCAAAGAATATTACACCTAGAGTAAACAGAAACTAAACTGTAATATAACATCGGCAGACTTGAAATGAGTTGGAAAGTAACAGGTGTGAACTATAACGACGCAGTAAATAAAGTTCGAGAATATTCTAGAATGTTTATTGTTAAAGAGAATATTGATTAAACAATTTTAATAATGTAGCGATTTGTAGACGAATTTGTTCATAATATGTCATGAAGTTTAAAGTGAATGTTTATTAAAGACATTTTTGGTGATGAATTTTATTTAAATTCAAATAGTAGTATATGAGCTTACAGATATCCGGTAGCTCGGAGCGGAGCGGAGCGGAGCGAAGTTTAACACCAGTTTATGATTGCATCAGTATCTTCTTGCAATTTATTTGTATGTCAGTAACCGATTTACAAGAAGTATAAATCGTAGTATCATCCGCAAAAAGATCTCAGTGGAGATTGTTATGTCTAAGTTGGGTTCGAAAAATATTGTTGGATTCAGGTTTCCAAATGAACTTAGTCCATGACGATGTATTAATTACCTGACTGACTTGTGGCACAGTGTCATTGTTTGATATTGTACAGTCATCTGAAGATTTACTCAAGTAGCTTATATCGGTATCTGTTAATACAGAACATGTTAATAGACAATGGTCGGATAAATGACTTATTGGCGATATTTTTAAATGACGTATTTGTTGAAAATGCGAGAGATTAGTTAAAACATAATCCACAGTGCTAGACCCTTTCTCATTAAAACATGTTTTCTCTCCTAACATATCGACCGTTCAGAATACAAGAATTTGAACTCAAACACAATTGTATAAAATTCTTTTCCCAGCCACTGCACTTTTTCGTATCTTTATTGTTTCTAAAGGATAGCAGTTGATCATCTGCTATTGTGTGCAGTAATTGGGGATAGGGTTTGTCAAATTGAGTGGTAAGAGATTCTGGAGTTAAAATATCACATAGAGTATTTGTTCTTGCCTTGAAATCACCTCCGGTCAGTACATTACCCAATTTACTATATTTTGATATACTTTTTTCCAAAATGTCATATGGATTGTTAATTTTTGACCTCCAAATAGTGGAATTTACAGGTGGAATATACACTACAGCAACATATAAGTCATGTTGAAAGTTGAATATTGATTTTTTCAATTTCAGCCAAATAATATCACCATCACAATCTTTAATAAGTTCCACTCCATTTTTTGAATTTATTTTTGTAAAACACAGCAGAGCCTCCTTTTACATTTAAATCAGAACCATTAACTTTTCTATGAAATAATTTCCCGGTATATCCTGGTAGATCATCAACATATAATGTTGATGTTGACTCCTCCCTGGATACCCAGGCTTCAACAAAGCAAACAATATCTAAATGTTTTATACTATTTTGTAGATCTAACTTATGACATTTTTGTTGGTAAACCATTAATGTTCCAAAAACCTATTTTAACATCCATAAATTCTGAATAAAAGTATGATACATTGATGTGAAATAAACCTATATCAACATGCTCAAATTAAATGATGTTAAAGATTTTGCAATTAATCAAAGACAAATATCTAAAATAAACAGATGTTAATGTAATGTATACAACATGGACAGTGTTGTTGATGGCTTTTAAACATTGAGGGGTATACACCCGGGCATATCGATTTTTGATTAGCATTTTTTTCTACAGTTCATTAACAGGGAATAAGGTTTTCTACCGTTCACATGATGACTGGGATATAAGGTCGTTGGGTACAGTGCAGGTGGTGGAAATCTGGTATCTGGTGGGAGAAAGTGTCTTGGTTGAGAGAAAGGCTTGAGTTGATTGTTAAAGCCAGTGGTCATTCCAAGATTTACCTTTAATAATCTGGCTAATTGAGCAGTACCTTTTGGAATGAGATGGTACTCCGTCTGCAAAAAGATACTGCTTAATTTTGCCCGAAGTTTCTGTAAATAGATGATTTGTTGGAATCCACTCACAATATTGTGTTCAATATAAAGAGTCTTTAGCATAGAGTTTAATTTATCCATACTTTCTCTCATTTCATACCTTGGTAGGAGTTCCAGAAACTTGATGTTTGAATTTTGGAACACAGCTTTAGTCTTATTGATTAATTCTGTAATAACCTTTTATGATCACGCAAGGATGAACCCTTTTGAAAATCAGCGAAATCGAAAAAAATTTAGAATGAGTTATTGCCCTTGTTCTTGAAAACGCGTTCAATTTTAGCTTGTAAACACTCTTGAGAGAACAATTCTAGTATTTTAGTATTTGTTATCACCCAAGGATGAACCCTATTGAAATTCAGTTAAATCGAAAAATATTTAGTATCAGTTATTGCCCTTGTTTTGTTTTTTTGGCTTGTAAACACTCTACAAAGCACAATTATTGATTGATTTTTACAAAACTTGCTGAAATTGTTTAATATCACCAAAGGATGAACCCTATGAAAATCAAATATATCGAAATATATTTAATACGAATTATTGCCCTTGCTTTATAAAATGTGTTCGATTTTTTCCTTGTCAACACTCTATTCTTGAGCGATTTTGACTTCTCATTTAAACCCGACTTCCATCTTGTTCACCCATTTGTTTATCAATAACAAACACAATATTGGTATATCGGCGACACTACAGAGCAGATGAACTCTAAAAAACGGGAGAACGTATATTACATAAAACACATTTCAAAAACTCAATAAATGTACAAACAATTTATAAACCCAAATTCTTAGACACATTGAAACGTTTCGACAAACTATCCTTCACATAGCCATCTTTAGCACTTTCAGATTTCCAACGTCCGTGACGTTTAAACAAACGCTATACCGAAATTAGCAGCAGCCTGCCCCTCCCACCCGTAGACCATGCAAACCATAATCATCTATATTAACAACAAACGGTTTAAATGCTGATATAAACTGTTCACGAACTCTTGAATAAGAAATAGGTTTAGCTATATTTCTCAATACATAACCGGATTTACTTTTCGTTAAAGCCCGAAATAAAAACTCGTCACTATCATCGCGTATATTGGCAGCTTTGAGATAAGATAAAAGATTAATAACAGGACAAAGCTTTGTTTCTCCTTTAGAAATAACCACCCAAGCCCCATCCCTATATACATCAGTTTTAGATTTTTCAACAAAATCCAATTTAAATTCAACATCACATCTTCGTAGATTTAAAACTCAGATATACGAAAAAATCCCCCGTAACATAGTCAAGAAATAATAATAATTCTTAAATTATAAATACATGTATTAGTTATATCATATAATGAATCATACAACTTATTAAGTACATCCAAAGTGACTATTTCTTTCTTCCTAATAGGTTGACTCAAAATTCTCTTTCCCCCCTCATAGACGTGCTTCACCATACAATTCTCCGATGGTGACGTCAGGCCAACCATTTTATGCACCCAGCGAATACTTAACATAGTATTGTGTTGATGCGTGGGAATGATAAGAATATCCATTCGATTGACCATACTTTATTATCACATCTCAACACATCAGTACATTTCATTCTAGATATTCTTAATCCGCGCATGCGCGAACTACTGCTACTAAACCTGACCTGACCTGACCTACATACAAACACCACATATTTTCCCCTTTTGAAAAGGAATAAAACTTAATATATATACATATTGACTGCTTGTCAAATTATAGAAATCAGTTAACATTGATAACTATTCAAATGTAAATCCGGACATCAATAAACATTTCAGATACAGGTAATTTAGCAATATAATATTAGAATGAACAGCTCTATGAATGTAAGACGTACCCTGATTGATTATTAAAAAAAAATTAAAAGGCTATATCAAATGACCTTGACCTTCAATGACCCTGAATTTTTACAAGTAGAATGTTCTTGACATTAGCTATCCACAGATAGGCCTAAAATGGTCGACAACAATTTTTTTTGTACTCATTTTAGTTTTTAAAAAAATTCAAAAGGCTATATCAAGTGACCTTGACCTTCAATTACCTTAATAGTTTTCAAGTAAAATGTACTTGACCTAAGCTGTCCATACATATGCTTATAATGCTTGTTAAAAAGTCAAAAGGTTATATCACGTGACCTTGTATCAAGTAGCCCCATAGTTGTTTGCCACTCTCAGTACTGTTCACAGTTCTAGTTTATTTTGAATTTTGTTAGTTTCAAATTAGATGTTTACGTCAATTATAGGTTCTAGTCTTTAACACAATCATTGTCTCATATTATAGTATTAGTCTTCTTTCTTGCGATGTATTATTGACTATGTTATGTTGCATTACTTATATCTCATTATTTCCATATATTTTTATGTTTTAGGTTCTAGTACCATAATCTCATATAGAATATTAGTAATGCTCTTCATCATCACATTGTTTGTTTTGGTTATTTTTATTGATCTGTTTTCCATGTATATTGTATGCTGTCCTTTATGGTACGTAACGATACAATAAAAATATCTATCTTAACACTGATATCAAGTTTCATGTAAATCCGTCAAGGATTGCACCTTGTAGAGTGTTTACAACCAATTGTGGACGGACGGACAGACAGACGGACATGGGTGACGACAATATACGCCCCCCATTTCATGTGGGCGTATAAAAATACTGAAAAATATTTAAAGAGTTATTGCCTTGTTATTAGGTATAATTCTTGACAGATTTTAATGAAACATAAGAATTTTGTACATTTATCACCCTAAAAAAGAAGTATATGATTTAAGGTTGAATATTTTATTTTTTATTCATAATCAATGCTGCCAGTGGCGTATATTACCTTGCCTGGCAAGCTATCTTTTGTCTTGCTTTCTCGCCTTTTTTTCTGTCTCAATTAATCTTTATCATGGCGCAAAGTACGCCCACATGGAATCGCTCGTATGTTGTTCGTTGGGTTCTCAGGAACACAGAGACAAATTTTAGGTAGGTAACATGATATCCTTTTAAATATTCAATTTTTTACATTTTCTCGATCTTTTGATAGTTTTCACAGCCTAGTACAGCACATTGTTTGAAAAAATAAATATTGGTTGAGACTTTCTGAAATTCGCCATCTGCATTCTGTTAATTTTGTATTTCTAGAATCTACAATGGCACAACATTTCCTCTATGAAAGTATTTACTGATCATAAATCTGCAATGACACAACATTTCTGATAAATATCTGCTGGCAAACATGCTTGGTCATCAGGGATGTAGTATATGGTACCTTTTATTTCATTTTATTTTCTCTAAATTCATTGGTGGGTAATGAAAGCTGTGATCTTTTTGCAAAATGATCAATCTACTGTGGCCAAAATCCAGATTGGGTAAATAAAAAGATTAAGTGGCTAAAAATGCCAGACATTTTGTAATTCATTAATGTGTTTGGACCCTCCCTTTACACCCTGGCTACAATAAGTTTCAATCAACTATGTATTAAGTCTGAAATATATTCATTGTAAACACGAGTATCTATCAATAAGCATTTATTAAATAGCTGTTAAGTGCTCAATACATCAATTGTAGGGCAGTTGTCTGAAGATAGCATATCGTGGGTAGATAGTAATATGAAGGATAAATTTTTTAATAGAAAATACTCTAAGAGATTTGACAACATAATAAATGAATTGAATGGAAATAAACAAATTTTAATCCATAGTAATCTTCAATAAAATTATATTCTTGACTTTAGCAAAAACAGTTTAAAATCAAATAAGAAAATATACCTCTTATATGGCCAACCAATTCAAGTGGCGAATTAGTTTAATTTATGTTATGTTACATCTGAACCCATTTTATAATATTCTTTTCTTTTATCTAACGACTGAGATTTTACTGAAATTATTTAATGTAACTTTTGCATGTAATTGGGACTTCAAACCAGCAACTCTGTCAACCTTTTGTTATTGTTGGTCAAATGTCTGTTTGAACAATAAAACTAGCGCCTGTCAGATTCGTTATATTAAAATAGGCAGGCCAATCTATTTTTGTGTCGTTTGTGTCTGAACACTTCGTTAATTTTTAGTTGAAACTAAAGGTAAGGGACATAATCCCTCTACATGTGGGTAGTTTTTAGGTATTTCACAATAAAATCCACAAATACAGGTTAACTAAAAATGACACGCCTTAAAAAGAGAAAATAATTTTGTGATCACAAACTAAAAATCAAACAAAGAGCATAACAAAGTACATAAGTGTATAAATTATGGTATAAAGCACTTCTTTAATAACCAGGTACATAAGGTTTAAATTTATCCAATGAAATGAATAGGGGATAGAAAACATGGGAATATATAGCACAGCAAGGGGAAACCATGAAGTAGTTAACATAACAATAAAATGATAAAGAAGCTAAACCAAACAAAGAAGCCAATCAAAGCAGATATGCAGAGGTGGGGGTGTATACAATTTATATAAAGATATTTTTTCAGTTGAACCTTGGGTGATAAAAAAAACTACTTCACCAGGTTACATCAAAACATGATGGGTGAATTCTACATTAGCAAAATAAAATTGGTAATAATATTACATCTAAATTGACACATTCAATGGTCATTACAAAAATATATGTATCATAAATCATAACAGAATGTTGCAATAAAACAATCTTTATCACAGATTCATTAAATATCCTGATAAATGTATCAAGGAAAAAGTAGTTATCCAAATTATTCTTCATCTTTTTTAGTGAACACATGTAAAACTGTTATCCAAACTTGTATAGCATGAACACCGAATACAGTGTCTGGCCATGTCAAAAATATATCTCCATTTATTTTATCATATTCATGGGGCTTCTGAACAAAGTTTGAGCAGCTGTCCAATTCAACATAAAGCAATTCTTTTAATCTGTAACAAATAAAATAATTAAAGACATGCGTCAATAAAAACATCTGAATAACATCTCCTCTACTTTTGTACCAAATTACATTACTACATTACAATTCTGTGCCACTGAAAACAGAGCAAAAAACTATCTCATGATTTTGAATTTATACAAGGGGTTCTTTATGGTCTTGTGGGTAGGGTATTTTATGTGCTTGAGGGTATCCTACTTAGTGCTGGGTATCGCCAATAATGCCATGATACGATATGTATCGAGATACAAGGGTCACAATACGATACATATCGCTATTTGGTAGTTGTGAATGTCAAGGACTTCTAATTAGTAGTTGTGAATGTCAAGGACTTCTATTTAGTAGCTGTGAGTGTCAAGGTCTTCTATTTAGTAGTTGTGAATGTCAAGGTCTTCTATTTGGTAGTTGTGAGAGTTAAAGCCTGCTATTTAGTAGTTGTGAATGTCAAGGACTTCTATTTAGTAGTTGTGAATGTCAAGGACTTTCTATTTAGTAGCTGTGAGCGTCAAGGCCTTCTATTTAGTAGTTGTGAATGTCAAGGTCTTCTATTTAGTGTCAAGGCGTTATGTTTAGTAGTTGCGAGTGTCAAGGCCTTCTGTTTAGTAGTTGCGAATGTCAAGATCTTTATATTTAGTAGTGTGAGTGTCAAGGTCTTCTATTTAGTAGATGTGAGTGTCAAGGCCTTCTATTTAATAGTTGCGAGTGTCAAGGCCTTCTATGTAAAAGCTGTGAGTGTCAAGGTCTTCTATTTAGTAGTTGCGAGTGTCAAGGTCTTCTATTTAGTAGCTGTGAGTGTCAAGGCCTTCTGTTTAATAGTTGCGAGTGTCAAGATCTTATATTTAGTAGATGTGAGTGTCAAGGTCTTCTATTCAGTAGATGTGAGTGTCAAGGTCTTCTATTTAGTAGCTGAGAGTGTCAAGGTCTTCTGTTTAGTAGTGTGAGTGTCAAGGTCTTCTATTTAGTAGATGTGAGTGTCAAGGCCTTCTATTTAGTAGTTGCGAGTTTCAAGGCCTTCTATTTAAAAGCTGTGAGTGTCAAGGTCTTCTATTTAGTAGTTGTGAGTGTCAAGGCTTTCTATTTAGTAGTTGTGAGTGTCAAGGTCTTCTATTTAATAGTGTGAGTGTCAAGGTCTTCTATTTAATAGTGTGAGTGTCAAGGTCTTCTATTTAGTAGTGTGAGTTTCAAGGACTTCTATTTAGTAGTTGTGAGTGTCAAGGTCTTCTATTTAGTAGCTGTGAGTGTCAAGGTCTTCTATTTAATAGTTGTGAGTGTCAAGGTCTTCTATTTAGTAGTTGTGAGTGTCAAGGTCTTCTATTTAATAGTGTGAGTGTCAAGGTCTTCTATTTAATAGTGTGAGTGTCAAGGTCTTCTATTTAGTAGTGTGAGTTTCAAGGACTTCTATTTAGTAGTTGTGAGTGTCAAGGTCTTCTATTTAGTAGTGTGAGTGTCAAAGCCTTCTATTTAGTAGTTAGTAAGTACTTGGTGGGTGTATAAAAACCTAATGCTTACTTCATTTTTCTATATTCCTCTTCTGGTTGGGCTATCTTAAGAAGGATATTTTCATATATGAAATTCAACATAACTTCCAGTTTTTCTATAGGTAGTTGTTTACATTCTTGTTCTATTACAGCCTTATCATGTTCTTCCATTTTAACAGTCAATTCTTCCTCAAAATCAACAAAAGAATCCTGAAAGGGAGATTAAAGAGTCTGTGTTTTCTTTTTGAACATAAATGATTAAAAAGAATATTCAACAATAACCTGATTAGTTAATAGCCATGAGTAACAAGTGAAAATTATATAACCAAACACGACATAATTGGATTAATGACAAATAACTTATAGTACCTTGTTTCCTAATGTTAAGATTTTCTCTTTTGTAAATGAGAGAATTAACCATAATGATTGGATATGCTTCAGTTTACACTCACTTCTAGCCTAGAAATAAATTGTGACACATAAATACAGTTTACATTTACATTACTCTTATTTAACATTTAAACATAAAAATAATAAAAATAATAATAAACTTGATGCAGCTCTTGAAGAAACAAAACTTGAATGTAAAAATATGAAGCGAAATGATTTGGCAAAGCAATATATGCCCACTGGCAGATTTGATTTTAAATAAGAAAAATTTGAATGCCTTTAAGAATAAGGCATAAAAGATTTTTTTCATTTTTGGGGTTTACAAGTGGTTTTCTACATGGGTGAAAATAAACAATTTTGAGAGAGTTTATAAACTAAAAATTGAA
>JAUJPP010000281.1:0-13884 GCA_030562195.1 Nipponacmea schrenckii
TTTTCTTGGAGACCGATTTTCAAATTTCGTATTTTCTTTCGAATTATTTAAATTTCGATTTTTTCAAAATTAGGTCACTTTAACGGGTACGGAAGGTGTGACCCACTTAATCAATGACCTTGAAAATTAGGTCAAATAATATTCAATATATTGTCTACGAGTAGATATTTTTTAATTTGGCTTACTTAAAAAATTCATAGAGATAAGTGTACTTAAATACAGCAAAAATTGATAATTTTCATATTTTCGCCATCATTAACCGTTACGGAAGGTGTGACCTAATTATTTTATGACTTTGAAAACTAGGTCAAATGATATTCAATATATTGTCTAGATGTAGGTAATTGCAAATTTAGCCTACATAATATTTTAAGGCTCTCGAAATACGTTCATAATTGTAAGCAATTCTATTTTTTTTTTTTTTGTAATTCTTGGATGAGTTTGTAGACAAACTGGTAAAAGGTGCAGAAATTCTAAATCTACAGTTGATCTTAGAATGATTTCTATTATCAAATAAAACAAAACCGGAAGTTCTATCTCTGACAGGAAGTGAGAACCGGAAGTTCAGGTTTTTTTGCTTTAGCAAGATTATTTTCAGTTCGATTTTGACCGGATTTTCAGATTTGAAAACTTCAATGTATTTGTCAACTAACAATTATAGGTTTTATGCAATTAGGTTAAATATTTTACCCACGATTTGCAATTCAATATTCAAGGGTCATCGGCAAAAATTTCAGACCGTGATTTCTCCTTTAATATAAATGGTAAAATTTTGAAACTTTACCAGTTGATAGGCGATATGTTTATAATTTTTGAAAAAATGTGAAAAAAAAAATTCCACTTCCGGTTTAGCCTCAAATGACGTCATTACGTAACTTCCGGTCTATAACTGCTAGGTGAAAAGTGAAAACTGTTTTATAAATAACTTGTCAATAGTAATTGATTTGACCTAAATAATTAGGTCAAGCTGCCATATCGGCCGCCATTTTGAATTTTCGTTACAATTCTTAAATCCGAAATTCAGACACTACTGATAGACCGATTTTGATGAAATTTAGCACATAGATACAATGGATCATTATCTACCTTTTCTTGGAGACCGATTTTCAAATTCGATATCTGCACATGTTGATAATGACAGGGCATGGAATGTCAACCATAGTAGAGAAGAGGAAATCGTTCCGTTTTTAAGTTGATCATGCAAATTATCCACAACCCCATTCAAATCGGTGCTTTGAGAATCATCAGCTTCTAAATCATAATGAGATCGGTTTGCTAGCAAAATGTTAAATTCTAATTCTGAATTCGAACCATTTGCACCAAACGTAAACCAACTTACTCCTTGTTTATCCCAACCAAGTTGATTAGCGATGTGGTTGCCGATATCATCTGCTCTTTTCAAATCACGTAAATCATCCACTGAACGGCGTTTTCTTATAAAAATGTTCTCATAGTCCACTTTCAACTTCACATTCCGTATTTTGGCATAATCTAAGAACTCCTCTGCTTGAAAACTGGCACAATTCTTCATCGTACTGAAAAAAACCGCCAAAGACTCGAGGCTAGATTCAACAGACATTATCAAGCTCGACTTAATGGTGAATAAAATTTTCATCAAATCATCAAGATCAAGGTTACAAATGGTAACACTCTGGTCTTCCTCATCAGGTTTTACATAGCAAGGAACGTGAGAATCGAAGGCCTTTGTCTTCACTTCAGCACAGGACAAATGAGAATATGGGCGAATATATGGTACTAATGACACTTGTAAACATTTTCTTACACTGTCCACCAATTTTTGTCCGTCCTGGGAAAATCCAGAATAATGTTTTTCATAAAGTTTACAGAATTTGGTCGCATAGGTCAAAGCGTAATCATCACCAGTTTCAGAACATGGATATTTCCTGCGTAAACATTCTGAATACCAATCACAACTTCTACCAGATGGACTGTAACATTCAGATGGTAATGTAAGATTCTGTTCTCTGTATTCATCTCCTGGTTTACATGAACAAGCTCCGTAAACAGGACCTCTTTCCTCTTTATAAGTTTCCAACATACATTGATAGTAACAATAAGTTGTGGTGGAATCTTCACACATGTGTTGGTTATTTGATTTAGCACGTATGTATGTATCGGTAAGGCAGGTAGCCCATTGATATTGATTGTTGTATCTAAAAATCTGTATGCATTCTGTTACTCCACTAGGCCCACTATTTGTGTAACACAACGACTGGACTCCTGATAAACCTGATGATATCAGAAACAGTAATATAACTCCTTCCATATCGAGTAAATTGGTCGATAATGAAAATTTTCGATATTAAACCAGTTATATTTAAGCAAACCTCTATTCGAGTGGTTTTTCCCAACCCCATTTAACCATATAAGGCAATATCTTCAATATTAAAGGGACATTAATACAAAATCGTATACTTTTGCATGAAAAATTTAGAACATAAAAAAGGACTTTCAATTTGAGGCTGCTTAGTTTGCTTAATTTTAATCGTTACTTTTCTCTCACCAACGCAATAACATGGTGGTTTTAGTTAAACCTTTAAAAGTGCTTTGGGTTTCTTCAAATTCACAAGATGCCTTGAATAAAAACTCTCAGGGGGGCATGAACAATATTTCTCTAGATTTTTGCATATAGTTTACAAAAATTGAACATCTGCACTCTAACCTAAAAACAGAGTCCACCTTTAAGGACCTATAGTACACATATAATAAATTATGCAATACACTTTTCAAATACCTAAGATGATACACATCTCATGCGTGAAACAAAAAATCAAGTCACACCCTAAAATATTATACGAAGGTTAAGGTGAAATTCCGCTTTTGATGCAAAGAGAAAAACATTGGAGATAACTTGCCATGGTTAGAATCTGCCGAGAGTTTGGTTTACAATAGATTTCTGAGAATATTTTTATGAAATGTATGCAATTTGATTTGATTTCAGGACGTCGTAATAATTTTGGCTAATTAAAAGTTATGCTGGATCGTAAAAAGGATCCTTTTGTTACCGATTATTAAATTGAACCCTTTGTTACAATAATCAAACTAAAGTGGCTATGATATCCTAGCAGGTGTAGTGTTTATAATGGACATAAAAAGTGGATTAAAACTGTAACGTTAATACTTAAAATAAAACTTTGCATAGTACTCCAGTAAGCACACCGACCAGTTTTTGATGGGCATTGACGAAACTCTGTGAGCATAGAACAATAAGAGTATAGAACGCTGACTGAAGACGTCATTGAAATATGTTACAGCATTGCCACGTTATCGAATTCGTGCATCGATAAGTTCCTGTCTACTACGATGGGTGGCAATAGCTGTGGGATTGTTGGATGCATATATCAAGAAATAAAGGATTGTTTCATCAATTACCTAAAAAAATATCCCAATTAGAGAAATCAACTCTTAAAGGTAATTCGGGCGACGAGAGCTGATAAATTCAACGAAGTCGATTTACAGATACAAAATTCACATTTATTGTGCACACATAATAGTTACAAACAATTAGATCACGTGGTTTCACGTCATCAACCACACTGACGAACTGGTCGCAGGTTATCCTATTTCTGGGGTAATTATTGGCTCAGATGTTCCGACCAACGTTATAGGCATGATGGTATTTGCCGGGTTTTGTTCAACTACTTTTACATATGTAGTTTCAGTGGTCGTAGCTTCAGATTTGGAAGCCTGTGGACATTCGCGCCCAAGATGCCCGTATTCGTGGCATTGATAGCATTTTCTACCCTGCCTAGGCTGTCCTTCATACCTGACAACAATTCGGAAGCCAGATATGAATATAGCAGATGGTATTGGCTTTTTCATGTCATTGACATGTACTTGTCGTGTGCCACTCTGTACGCTGGGGTAGGTTCCAAGAGTAGTGTCATGTACACTGAAAACAGTGCAGTATTGTTGCAGCTTATTGACAATACTTTCATTTTTTAAATGCGTTGTAGCAGGTAATAACCATTTTGTCAATTTGTTGTTCCCATACTTCTTCCTTGCATATTTCAAGGTCCAATTTCAAATTATGGATTGTCATATCGTTTTCAAAGATGTCATTAAAATTATGTACCTGTGATTCTACAAATGTTGTTATTTTGCAGGCATCTTATCCAAGGGATGTAATTATAAGGTTTACCTTTTTCAAGTATGAAGTCTAAGATCTCTGTAGATTTTATCTTTGGTTCTGTAATACCATTGGATTGTATGAGGGGCGTATTTGTCCTTTTCAAGACATAGATTTGGTAGTTACTTAAAACTCATGTACGACAATTAATGAAACTATATCCTGACTCTTTCCAAACATCTTCAGAACAAAAGCAGAGCAGTAATAGAAACTGGTGGAAAATGCCCTTGGAAGGCTTAAAGGTCGCTGGAGATATTGACTTGTTGTGTGTTTCACAACATTATTTGTGAAAAACAAGGAGAAAGATAGCTTGCCAGTCAAGGTAACATACGCTCACACATCCGCATTGTGAAATGATTTTTTCCTTTGATTAATACAAACATAGCCTACCCTTCATTTAATTTGTCAAATTTTAACTTGACCGCTGTCTTATCAATTCCAAAGCTCACAACAAGTTTCATCAAAATCCATTGAAAATTGTAGCTTCTATAGCACCCAAAATAAAATTTTAAGTCAATAGCAATAACTCAAAAAGTGTTCATTGCAAAATCGCCAATTTCAAATTTGACAGCCATCTTATAAATTCCATTGCTCACACCACGTTTCATTAAAATCCATTGAAAATTGTAGCCTCTATTGCACCCACAACAAAATTTTGAGGCGATTTGTACTATTCACGTGGGCGTATACAAATATTTTGACCAGTAGGAAGATTGCCTGGAGCAGGTAGCTTTGTTCTAGATTTCTGACAATCCTGAAGTAATTAGAAATTACATCTGCGGCCAACATTCGATTCAAGATTTTTTTCAGTATCATAAAAGGTAAAAATAATTCTGATTACACATTTTATTAGAATAAAGAATATAAATCAAAACCTAATTTGTTTAATGGAAAGGATATATCAACCAACGTAATTATCAATATGCGAGGACCACATAAAACAAACATAATATATATAAGATAAATAATACTATAAATAAAACACACTTCTTTTAATAAGATAATAACTTTTCAACACAATTATACACATCATGACGACACTTTTAAATTGTGCTGAAATGTTAGTTATGTACTCTGCCTAAAACATTTGGCGTGAAAAATTTGACGTATCTGTTCCTCAGAGGTCATATACAGATGAGGCATTGTTAACAATTTCAAAAAATTACTTGAAATCGATTTCGATGTCTAGCTTTCTTATGCAATGAAATATATTTTTTGGGAAAATTTTGCTAGCTGAAAATGATAGAGTAGATCTGTTTTGACCATAGATATTAAAATGGGCTGGAATAAAAAATGAATATCTAACATGAAATTTGTGGTTACCCGAAAGTGACTAACATAATGTTGACAAACTTTGTTTGAAAGTTGTAGACCTTATTTATAGACCGATTAAATTTCCCTTTTTAAATTTTTTTTTTGTAACAAGATATATCAGATGGAATTAAAAAAAAATTTAAAAAAATGAAAATTTTATATAAACAAAAATATTTTCATGAAAAAATTTCAAAGTTTTCAACTCGGACCTAATTATCTGATCGATCTGAAATTTACGGGACATTGAGAAAAAGGCACAACAAATAAAAATATCTCCTCAAAAAGTTTGAATCACTTCCGGTTTGTGCGTAGGGACTTTCGGTTTCTCATAATCACCTAAGGCGACGCTGCTTCCGGTGTAATTCACAAATGTAGACAAAACAGTACAGATTATCGAAAAAAAAAATTATTTGAATCACCCAAAGAAGAAACAAAATAAACTACAAGTCACGCATGCCCCGACCGTTAATGTTAGTTTCAGTGTCTTATGGATATTTTGTGTTCTAAGTAGAGTGAAACTAGGTTATTAATTCTTGCAACTGATATTTTTGTGTGCAGTGACAGTAATGTAGCTGTGGATAAATTGTAATGGTCTAATTTCACTTTGACTAGGTAAACATTTTCGTAGTCATGATATATGGAACTTTTGTCTAGAAACTAAGTTACTACTTCTTATAACAAGTGAGTCTTAAATAATTTGTAGTTATGTTTGTACAAAGCAATTTATTGATAAAAGTTTTAAAAGTTAGAATTTATAATCATTATTTATATTTTCATAGATATTATTAGATTTGTAACATTTTACGTTAAAAAACCCAAAGAAGTTTCTAACAATGGGTAAACCAAGTATCAATAGAACAAAAATCTGACATGCTGAACGAATTAATGGGTGCAATAGACGAAGTTTGGGGTGCATAAGTACGTTCCGTTACGTTTTTACAATCGATATCTGCGCATCTTGATAATGACAGGGCATGGAATCTCAACGATGGTAGAGAAGAGGAAATCATTCCGTTTTTTAGTTGATCTTGTAAATTTGCCACGACCCCATTTAAATCGGTGCTTTGAGAATCACCAGCTTCTAAATCATAATTAGATCGGTTTGCTAGCAAAATGTTAAATTCTAATTCTGAATTTCGAACCATTTGCACCAAACGTAAACCAACTTACTCCTTGTTTATCCCAACCAAGTTGATTAGCGATGTGGTTGCCGATATCATCTGCTCTTTTCAAATTACGTACATCATCCACTGAACGACGTTTCCTTGCAGACATGTCCTCATAGGCGACTTTCAACTTCACATTCCGCTTTTTTTGCAAATTCTGAAACCTCCAGGGCTTTAAAACTGGCAAAATTCATCAAAGTAGTAAAAAAAACCCGCCAAAGACTTGAGGCTAGATTCAAAAGACATTATCAAGCTCGACTTAATGGTGAATAAAATTTTCATCAAATCATCAAGACTAAGGTTACAAATGGTAACACTCTGGTCTTCCTCATCAGGTTTTACATAGCAAGGAACGTGAGAATCGAAGGCCTTTGTCTTTACTTCAGCACAAGACAAATGAGAATATGGGCGAATAAATGGAACTAATGACACTTGTAAACATTTTCTTACACTGTCCACCCATTTTTGTCCGTCCTGGGATAATCCAGAATAATGATTTTCATAAAGTTTACAGAATTTGGTCGCATAGGTCAAAGCGTAATCATCACCATTTTCAGAACATGGATATTTCTTGTGTAAACATTCTAAATACCAATCACAACTTCTACCAGATGGACTGTAACATTCAGATGGTAATGTCAGATTCTGTTCTCTATATTCATCTCCTGGTTTACAAGAACAAGCTCCGTAAACAGGACCTCTTTCCTCATTATAAGTTTCCATCATACATTGAGAGTAACAATAAGTTCTGGTGGGATCTGCACACATGTATTTGTTTCTTGATTTAGCACGTATGTATTTATCGGTAAGGCAGGTAGCCCATTGATATTGATTGTTGTATCTTAAAATCTGTATGCATTCTGTTACTCCACTAGGCCCACTATTTCTGTCACACACCGACTGGACTCCTGATAAACCTGTCGATATCAGAAACATTAATATAACTCCTTCCATATCGAGTAAATTGGTCGATAATGAACATTTTCGATGTTAAACCAGTTATATTTAAGTAAACCTCTATTCAAGTGTTTTTCCCGGGTGTAACCCAACCCCATTTAACCATATAAGGTAATATCTTCAATTTTAAAGGGAGTAGGACGTAAAACTCCATTCATTTCATTTCATTTTCAAATTTAAAGGGACTAAAGAACAAAATATGTATACTTTTGCATACAAAAAAATTGAGAACATGAAAAAGACTTTCACCTTGAGATTTTTTTTCTTAATAAGTCGTTAGTTTAATATAACCAACACAATAGGCTAAAATAGCAATTTTTAAATAAATCTAAAAAGAGCTTATGCTTTCTTCAAATTGACGACAAAATACTTTGATTTAATATTTTCAAATAAAACACATAACTTTCTTTCCAAGATGAAATAAGATTACACCTTTAAGGACCTATGGTATATATCAACTTACCACCGAGATTACTATGCGAAGGTCAATTAAAAATTTTAAGTATGCCTTTGACAAAGAGAGAAACAATAAAAAAAGGTAATAAAAAAAAATAATACTGTTTATTCAATAATAAGACCATTTTTTTCCCAAAAAATACTAATACAAAAGTTTAACAATAAGTTATTTATAATGGTGACTTGCATATATGCATACACATAGAAATTTGTCATGAAAGATATCTTCAATTCCTCCATTTCAAAAATAACAGTTTGCTCTAATATTAACGTTCTTTCAAGACGTAGTTTTATCCTATGGGACCCGTAGCTGTCTTATGTGGGGTTAGTATATTTATATGGTGTCCTAAATTTATTATATGATGTCGTAACTTCTTTATATGGTGTCCTAACATCATTATATGGTGTCGTGACTTCATTGTATGGGTCGTAATTTCATTACATGGTGTCCTAACTTCACAATATGATGTCTTTTGTTCATTGCTTGGCAACCTTAATTAAGGGAGATAATTAGACAACCGGAAACATTAATCACGTGTATTAAAATGGACGACATTCTAATTTCTTTTAAAAATGTTTTCTATGAAGAAAAATATCTCCTGATGAAGTGTTCAGAATAAATGTTGTTTTGAAGAATTATATATTAAGATATATTACGGCGTTCATTTTTATTGCAAATGTAGATTTTCATTGTATTTATTGTTGATTGAATTTCAATTTATTGTTGATTGAAATTCTATTTATTGTATATTATATATATCTTCACGTATAAATGTAGGCTTATGCCTTATAGTTGTGAATAAATGTGAATTTGAATTGAATTACCAGGATTAAATTTAACAAAAACAGAGTAAATATATCCTTTAAACCTGTGCATTTTATTATAGTATTATTCATAGCGATAACAAATGTGTACAAGGTTGTTGTTTGCATGCCCTATTTTATAGTTGCTCAATATGCAATAATGTGCAATGATATTAACTTAGTCTGTCTAAAGCGCAAGATTTGTAATATAAAATTTGGCACATACTATTATTATGAAAAGTAATTAATGTGACAACTAAAGAGCTGGTTCTGCAACCAGAGATTTTATTATATTTCGAGATGCTAGGGGCCTCGTAGATGTAAATTATTGTATATATTAAATTAATATCTTTGTACTTTATGTACGAAATAAAGTATATTATTAAGGCTTTCACTTTGGTGAAACTATAAAACCATTCCCGACCATTTCTATCAATGAGACTGCGTTCAGAAAATGGCCCGGGATTACCCACTTTCTGAAAATGCCAAAAACCAATACCCACTTAGGAGTAAACAGACTTGGGTGTATCAGGTTATCCTACCAGCGGAATCGAGCCTCTTTAACATGACATTATATTTGATTCAGATACCTTCTATAATCTAAACATATTAGTCTGAGCCAATACTTGATAACTTCAACAGATATTAGACAAGGTTAAACAATACAAGTATTGAAACTAAATGAGTTCGATCGTGTTTTTCACAGTATATTCTGTATTTGAAGTAATGATTTTCAAAATAGCTGATAAGACTAGACACAGCTTTATCCACGATTAAAGAAAATAGTATACTAAGATAATTATAATAAGACAAAATCTCTCGCATCCTCTCGCATCCCTTATAATAAAACAGCTCATAATTATGTTTTATAGTTTTCCACTATTTCTAAACACGACAATGTTTCTTTGTAAATTTCCGAATGTAGGCCTATTGCATTAAATACTGAGATCATCGATATATAATAAATTTGATATCTTGGCTTTACACCTTGATTCATATAATCGGCTAAATTTAAATATTAAACATAGCTTGCCAGGCAAGGTAACATACGCTCACTTCAGCAAACAGAATATTCCATGTGGATCGCCGTGGCACTTTTGTACTGTATCAAAATATGACTTTAATGTTGATCATGTCCAAGATGATAAAAAAATTAATGAAAAAAGCATACCTAATTATATAAAAAAAAAAAACAAAAAAAAAAAACACATCCGACATCTGGAATGGTGCCATTTTCGAACTTGTCCGAGATATTATCAAGATTTATACACAGACCAAGTTTCATTCAAATCGGATAAAAACTACAGCTTCTATTGCCTACACAGGTAAATTTTAACGTTTTTTTCTTAACATGAGGTTAACAACTTTAATGTCGATCATGTCCATGATGAAATAAAGATAGCTTGCCGGGCAAGGTAACATACGCCCACTGGCAGCATTGAATTTTAATAATAAATTGAGCAATAACTCGTAAAACATTAACTGAATATTGAAGTCAAGGGCAAAAAACTAAAAAAAAACCATTCATTGAAAAAAAGTCGTCAAATTGAAACTTGACAACTGTCTTATCAATTATCTTGCTTACACCAAGTTTCCATCAAAATCCTTTTAAAATTGAAGCTTCTTATTGCAACCACAATAGAATTTTGACGCAATTTTACTAAGTCAAGGGCAATAACTCAAAACCGTTCATTGAAAAATTGTCAAATTCAAACTTGACTGAAGACTAATCAATTCCAATGCGCACACCAAGTTTCATCAAAATCCTTTAAAAATTGTAGGTTTTATCAACAGTAAAATTATAACAAGATTTTAGTAACTCAAGGGCAATAAATCAAAAACTGTTGTCAATAATATATAACAAGATCAATAAGAGCAGTTTCAATTGTATCGAAGCGTAATATAAATGTCTTCAATGTTTATATACCAGTGGTTTTCTGCAAATACATAAATTATTTCGACATATTAAAACCTGATTTGATTAGCCATGAAGTAAAACACGCGATTGCCAAACTTATATGTTACTTACAGACGCTGGGGCTTCCAAGTCTTCGATTTATTTGTCGTGTCGTCCGCTCGTTCCAAGTAAAAGCATGGCGTCAAGAAAAACATTGATTATCACGTGATCTGCCAATAAGGTAACGCTTCGATACAATTGAAACTGCTCTTATTGACCTTGTTATATATTATTGACAATAAAATTACAAACAACATTTACAATTGTTTTTCTCCATTGGACTAATGTTAATACATGTGGCGTTTATGACACAATAACTGCTATTGCCTCATCACCAAAACATTGAGCGTAGAAATACATGGTCACCAATGTAAATAAACATGGCCGTCGCGCTATTAACGTCGATCATCTTCACGCTTGAACGTAAAACTCCCATTTTAATATTGAATTCTAATATGTAACTAGAACTGTGAACAGTACTGAGTGTGGCAAACAACCCCTATGGGGCCACTTGATACAAGGCCACATGATATAGCCTTTTTTAAACACTCAAAACAAAATTTTTAACAACCATTATAAGCATATGTATGGACAGCTTAGGTCAAGTACATTACTACTCTAGTAGTAAAAATTCAGGGTCATTGAAGGTCAAGGTCATTTGATATAATTGTTGTCGATCATAATAGGCATATGTGTGGATAGCTCAGGTCAAGGTCATTTGATTTGGGCCCTTTTTGAATTTTCAAAAAAATTCAATCGGGCATTAAAAGAATTTAAATTTGAAAATCAAAATTCTGTTCCCAACAAGTTTTAGATAAAGTAACAAGGTTTCGAAAAACACCAAAATCGGACAAATCGGATAAAAATTAGCGAACTTATTAAAATTTTGCTGAATGTTACCGTTCTGTGATGACACAAAAAGTATCACTTCCGGTTTGGATTTTTTATCCTAAAAGGGTTCTAATTATGCCTGATAGTATATATGTATAGCTTTTGTACTGATTTCTTACATACTCTGGAAGCTGGGTGACCCAACGCGGTTTCTAAAAAACCGGAAGTTCTCACGCAAGAACCGGAAGTGGTAGAATTATTTTAGTTTTATATATTCATTTTCTATTCCAGTACGTATCTTATCGTATTTTTCAAACCAAATTTCTATACCATTTTCGAGTTGGGCTAGGGAGGTTCCCGAAAAAAAAAAATCTAATGAAAACAAAGATAAAGTTTCCATTAGCCTAACCCAAAGCCAATCTAATACTCCCAGCCTCATACAAAAATAATTGGCAAAATGCAATAGAATTAGGCCTGAGAGTATTGGCCATAGCCGTAGACCTGAATTAACTGATTTGAGTGTAAACTGTAGTCACCTATCAACATATGAAGTGGGCCTTCTTCTAGATTGGTCTTTCTAGTTTCTTTCATTTTCTCAACTTTCCTATTTGTTTACATGCGGTACTAGCCTAATCACCTCTCCGTTGTTCAATTGTATCCGCGTTCATTAAATTTCATGATTTTGTTTCTTTTCATCGTTAAAAGTTGGAATTCATACCAAAATATTCATTGACAAATGAATTGATTTATAAAGATTAAACATAAAATTGAGATTAAAATTGTTTTTTCTTACATTTTGAGTGCTTTCCCCCGCGAACTATATTCTGACGAAAAGAAAATGGCTATTCCATCAACAAGATCAACTCCAGCGACAAAGGGGGGTAATATGAAATTTTCACGCAAAGAGTAGAATTTGTCGTAGTGACAGGTTTTGAAAACGTAAATATAAACAATAAACGGTCATCCTATGGCGGTTATGGTCGTATATCAGGACAAAGGTTGGATGGAAAATTAATCATAAAATTTTCCATCAAACATTTCTCCTGATATACGACCATAACCGCCATAGGGTGACCGTTTATTGCTTAAATAACACACACACTCATAACTTTTCAACACAATTATACGCATCATGACGACACTTGTAAATTGTGCTGAAATGTTACTTATGTACTCTGTCTGAAAAAATTTGGCTTGGAAAATTTGGCGTATACATTCCTCAGAATCAGAGTACATAAACAGATGGGCATTGTTAACATAGGGTTCTATAATATCTCACATTCGAATATTTGGCACATAATACATGGGCAATATTTGAAACCACTGAATTAAGCAAAAGAGATGGACGGATGTTTTGTATATTAAGTAAACTACTAACCTTCTGGCTTAATTCTTTATATACACACACACATATATATATACATACATACATATTATATATTATACATAAGCCTTCAATCCATTTCAATTATGATAATTTCTATTTTGTTTTCTGATATCGTTTGTTTCCATGGTAATCGTTCATGTTTTCTACCACAGGTGTCTGGCCTCTGACAATGACCTTATTTTTCAATGACCTTATTTTTCTTAGTAAATGAAAGTTTATCATGTGTAATCTATTTTTGATAACAGAAAACAAAAACGAAATTTTTTAATTTAATTGTTTGTTAAAGGGGTAATATATCTTAGAATACCCTCGAATACCCTGTTTTTAAGAGTGGCCATTGGTTAAAATGCATCCTACACTTTCTCAATTTTCAAAAAGCGATTATAAAACTATATTCAGAATTTAAAAAAAACGAGCAAGCGATGAATCCGTTCAATTTGAGAAAAAAATCATCAGTAATCAACGATAAAACAGGAATATGGATGTACTGAGCGTTTTATAATTAACTCTTTGATTTCGTAGATTTATCGGATAATAGAATGATTTTAATGTATGGTTGTTGTATCGTGAGAAGTGACTGTGGCAGGCATTAGCATAATTTAAAGTCTGATTTATTTTGTATTCTCACATGGAGGACATTTTCAATATTCTCGTATGTAATCCACAGAAAAATAGTACCTCAAAGAATGTCCATAGCTGTTCAAGGGAAACAACTCCTAAAGTAATGATAGTAAAATCAAACTATATGGACTAAGACCAGTAAAACATTTTATGCTAATGATAGTATGAATTTAGTTCGTTCTATTTTTAGAAATCCTCTTTCTCCTTCCTTTGGCGGTTTTTGCATGCCCATTTATGACTA
>JAUJPP010000282.1:0-13129 GCA_030562195.1 Nipponacmea schrenckii
TAAAAAAAAAATTAATTTATAAAAAGAGTGAATTGTTGTCGTACGTGAGCCACTGTCGAATGGATAGTATTTATAATCAACTAACCAAATCATTTAAAAAATCGAAGCAAATGCAATAAATATAAAACAGATCAGTAATTTTGTCATTTCATCACAACAGTTTATGATTTTTAACGAACTAAATATAATTGATTCGTTTATACTAATGTTATATTGAAATGTGTATATGAAGTCACAAGCTTCAGTAGAAATAGAAAGAATATTTTAGATCAACCCTGCAGTAGTCCTACACATTTTGGCTTTGTTTTGATTAACCTTTAGGCTACGCACATACAGTTTGTGAACACATACATATAAAGATTAAATTGATCTGAAGCACTAATCCTTATAATGAAATTTCGTTGTCTGTTCACCCAGAATAATCGACGATGCTTTGAAACAGTCTAATTTACCATACCAAATACACAAACATCGGTTTAGATCAACGATATTTTTGTGATTGGGATAACACTTTCTTGGTACAGCACAGATTCTCGTGCTGAAAATTGGCTGAGACCCGAACGGGTTCCGAACCAGCGATCTCAGAGTCAGGCACCTAATCGCCAGCAAAACATCGGTTTGGATAATTATGTGGATTAAATACCCTTTATCTGTGCTATTTAAACTAAACTTTTTAATTCGGATATTTAGTAATTTCACTTCTGATAATACTGATAATAGTTTACTGAGGCAGTCATCATAATTACCTCCCTAATCGAGTTTAACTTCTATGGTTTATTTTAGATTGAAATGGGCCTACTTTCCGTATCAGTCTTACATTTCTTAGATAAATTTACAGCCCCGAGACAAGAATAAGCACATTCTCAGTACCTTATAAATATATTCTGGTTCCTCGTATTTCAGATTACAACAGTAAATTTCTTTTTCCTTGCGGCTATTATTCAGATTAAACTAGAATTAATATTTTCTATATATCCTGCTCACAGGACCACCTTTATTAAGAGCCCACTTTAATAAACGACCACAATAAATTCCCCCCCCCCCACTGAGTTTTCAATGAAATTAATGACTAATAAGCGACCACCTTCATTTCGTGACCAGCGACCACATATTTACACTCCCAAGTCATCAAAATGACTCAACTAAGCAAACATACAACATTGGGAATACATGTAGTTTAAATGCTTTTATATGATAATAACTTTAATGCTTTATTTAATGTCCATGTTTATAGCTTTTCTAATCCCTTACATTCATACGATTTACACTGGCCTTTTGTTTCATAACTTTACTAAACGAGATTCGAATCAAACTGAAACATTGTCAACCAACTGAACTTATATCATTGTTAAATATCTTAACGCTGCCTTTGTGTTGCACTGAAATACAGGATAACTCGTGGCTGTAGATTTGTTTGTCAATTCTTGTGAATTGAATGGCCAGAGAATTATCACCAAGAAAACAAATATCTATGCAGATCTTTTTTGCGTTTTCAATGAAAGTCAACAATAATCTTGCATCGGAGAGAGAAACAGTTTGTGTCAATTCAATGTCAATTTCTTATGCTCAAATAATAGCTCCAAAAAACTTAGATGTTTGGTGTCCAAAAAACTTAGATGTTTGGTGTCTAAATTATATAAAGTTTTTAAATGGCATTCAGCAAATTTGAATACGATATATAGGCACAGCTTTATGGAACAAGAATCACTGGTTAAAATTATATGATTAAATGCAGGAATACTGTAAATTGTGGAAAGGATACACGATATAGATGTATAGGCGGGTCCATTCATATTTCCCGCCAAAACCATGGGCGCGGCCTTTAGAGTATCACGTGACATGTCCGCCATTACGAGCGTGAAATTTGCCTAGCCTCGTTCCCGTTTCACGTATTAGTTAATGGCGTCAAGGCGAAATATTTTTTGTTTACATAAATTTTTCGTTGTTCAACGATCAAAGTGAAAAAGATTGGATCAAAGGAAATACACGAAAAGTGGAGGAACATCTTGTACGATCAACGGCTGTACCAATAATAGGCGAAAAATCAACCAGTGGAAGGATATGGTGTTTGAAGTTCATCACCTTACCCACGAAGAATGTCCATGTTTGTTACCTTTCCGATTTTTATCGATGCCGTCTAATGATGAACCAGCTCAACTCGAATGGATGAAGGCTATCAATCGCAAATTTCTACCAAAGAAAATTTATGTTTGCTCTGAACATTGTATTGGAGGAGTTCCGACGCCAGAAAATCCCATTCCTAAGTTAAAGCTTGGTTACGAGGCGATTGTTACACCTGGCAGGCGCAAGTTATTGAGGCGTGATGATATAACAGGTGCGGCTGTGAAAAAACGGAAGTTATCGATAGATAGGAACGAAGAGCAGCTACCTGTTTGATTAATGACAATGATTCTTTATTATACACAGGTGTAATTAGTTGAGTGTAGGATTGCTTTCAATATTTTCACCTTTTACGCCTTATTAGATATTGCAGGTCAAATATTACTTGTTCTTATGAGGCTAAGGTTAAATTTAATATTTATGTAGACGCTTTGGAATTTCTAAAAGTCTTGCCAGTAAAATATTTAGTTCTTAGATTCCTGTTCTTGCTGACAAATTGAAATCCTTAATTATTTGGCTATTTTGAGGGATGATTTAATTCGAGAAATTGACAATGATGCTTATTTATTATGTAAAATATGGATAGATCAGATATTGACTTTGTTATATATATTTTCCCACCCGCAACATTAAATAAATGCTTATTACCTTCTGTATTTCATTGCATTTGCACTAACTAGCTATCCTCATTTCTAAAGACCTCGAAAATTATTTGTCAATTAAATATTCTTCTCAGAAAAAAAAATTATAGTGCAAAGCTAAGACTGGGATCTAGCTATTGGTGAAGTCCACAATCCCTTACAGATTTAGATTTACAGACAAATTTTTATAAGCCTTGTCAGAATGTAAGTACAAGAATATCAATACGTGGCTTTGGGTGAGACATATGAGTGATAGGTGAAGGGAATGAAAGATTAAAATGCTTACTATTTAATTTGATAATTTATTCTTTTCAACAAATCATCAAGAAAACAAATCACGAAAATTAAGTGAACTGCTTTCTTTAAAATTCTTTCAATTATTCAAGTAGGGCAATCATATTTTTATAAATAAAACTGGGTCACAAATGTCAACAAACACAAAAACTATCCAAAAATGCGATATGACGGATAATATCAGCACGAATTTCAATAAAACACTGCCCACGTAGACAGTCAGTAAAATAGAGTTAATTATATAACAATATAAATTGGATCAAATATCTTCTAAAGGCTAGTGAAATGGCACAAAAATTGCGATCAGATTAGGCCTACTCGACGTGAAATTTCACTCTTGTAATGGCGGATTTCACAACAGCGCCTCTAGTGGCAGATATTTAAACTAGGGGCGACAACTGGAAAAAACCGTCTATAGCTTTATTTCAGCTGGACTTAGTCCACTAATTCATTTGCCATCTGTTTCCATGTTAAATCACGAAATTCAAACTGCTATAACTTTTTCCAGAAATCTCGTTGAAAACTTTCCAATATGTCACATGAAAGCCTGGCCAATACTTAGTTTCTGTACAAAAATTCAATATAGCATGACCATGAAAATTTTGAACTAGTCAAAATGAAAGTAGACCACTACCGGATATCAACATCCACTTGACTGTCACTGCACACAAAACCACTATTTTTAGAAATAACCTTCCGCCAATTAAATTTCTCATTATCTCAGAAATTCTGAAAGAAAATGCAATTTCAGACATCAAATTTCAAATCTAGACCAAAAAGTAGTCAAAAATGGGCATGCAAAAACCCAAAAAGGAAGGGAGAAAGAGGATTTCTAAAAATAGAACGGACTAAATTCGTATACAATCATTAGCATAAAATGTTTTACTGGACTAAGTCCTATATAGGGGGGCAATTTTTTTTTATTGTCTTAACTTGTTTTACAACATCTCTGGAAGAACCTGTCCAAAAATTATGCAAATAAACCTAAAAGTTTGCAAATGATAGTGTTTTTACTTTTGCTCCCAATTTCCTATGAAAGGCTATATTAACAAATAGTAAACTAGTATACGTACAATTCTAAATTGGTAATAACTTTCTTATATATGAAGATAATTCAGTTCTGTAAAAATATTAAAGATCATTGATCTAAACCAAACCTGAAAAAATGAAATTATACAGAATTGGGGTAAAATTTATTATGTAATATTAACTTCGCACATCATTCCATCTGTTTGTACTTCAAAAACCACAGTACTTCCTAAAACTAATGACAATTGCAGAAATACAAATAACATAGACCATAATATTTTCTAGAATGACTTTAAAAAGGCCATATATATCCATTAGGGAGTGAATTTAAGTAACAACTGTTAAATAACTCATTTATAGGTTTATAATCCCTTACACCCCAGAATCCATGTCAGTACTGTCAGTCCTGTAAATAAGTAGAAAAAAAATGATTTTTCTGTCATTTCTTTTGTAAAAGAATCATATATTATTCTGCTGATATTTTCACCTCCCTCAAGTCTTAGACCAATATGACTGTATTTAAAAGGAGAAATTCACTCATTTTCATTCATTCAAAACTCTGAAAATGAAAGGCGACAGGAAAAGAAGAAGTTCACAATTTTTACCTGGACATGTAATGAAAGTTAGCCAGGTAACACAGACTGATTATGATCTTCCATCTACATCTGCAGTGTCTGAAGACCAAGAGATAAGTTATTCTTACATGGAAGTAGACTCCCCAGGTAGTAACAGGGTTTTAAGACCAAGGCCTGAAAAAGAAGAAAGCAGTTATGATAATAATGAAGTAACAGGCAACCGGATAATCAATGTGGAAAAGATGGTGGAATTTTGGAATTTATCTATTCAGGTCCATGCTGAAGAAAAGGCTCAAGTGTGTCCGGTGCCACAATTTAATATCCACACAGAAGCAAAATGGGGAGCTGGATGGAAATATTCACTAAAATGCCTTAATTGTGAATACATTTCCCCAGTAGTGAATTTATACAAGGAAGTCACAACCGGCAAAAGGGGTAGAAAAGCTGCAGCTGTAAACATCAACCTACAAGCTGGATTGCTGGATATGCCTATTGGAAATTCAAGGACTAGGCTTTTACTGGCTGATTTAGACATACCCCCTCCCGCACGAAGTTATCCAATTATGTGAGTTCAAAAACAACAGAATTGAATACTGAGTGTATGAGAAAGAAGGTGGAAGAGGTCAAAAACATCAACAGAAGAAGAGGTGCATCCAACCCCAATGTGATAAATGTGGCTTTGGATGGTAGATACAATTGTCTTACCATAGGACACAGTAAGAAACCTGGCCAAGGAGCATCTCAATCGATTGGCATTGCTTGTGAGACAAACACAGATAGGAAATACATAATAAGTGCTGTGCTGCAAAATAAACTTTGTTGGACTGGAGCGTGGCTCAGAGGCACAGGCATTGTTGTCAACTGTCCTGGACACGAGGGCTGCACAGCAAATCTACACAGACATGCACCTTTATCTGAGAAAGAAATAGGCAGAATAATTGGAGAAGATTTGTCATTGCAAGGGGTGCTCATAAAGTTTGCTACAACAGACGGAGATTCAACGTCAGCAACCGGAATCGAAGACACTATGAAAAGTTTACACCCTATGTGGAAAGTTGAGAGATTGCTGACCCTTCCCATCTTAGTGCATCTCAGTTTCGACGGTGTTACAAGGCTAATTTTAGTGATGGTATGTTCAGTGGGAAAACAAAAGTTGACAAGAGGAGTCAAAAGAAAACATTGAGTCAAGACATTAAGTCAAGGTGTAGTCTGGTCATCAAAGAACTGTTTTCTACTTACTGTGGAGATATGACCAAATTGAAAAAACAGCTGCCAAAACTACTGCAAGCAACAGTTATGTGTTATGATGGAGACTGTTCCAAGTGCAATTCAAACTCTGTAGTCTGTGGTGGCGGTCATATAAACAGCTGGTGGAACAGATCTATGTTTCTGGCTTCAAACAATTTAACAAGCCTACAAATGAATGACAATGATAAGTTTTTGTTAAACGAACTGTTAAAAATAAGATTAAGTGAGGAAGCCATCGACAAGACTCGTTTCAAAACAGACACGCAGAAGTGTGAGTCAATAAACAGAAGCATAAGCATTTCACTTCCCAAAAATGTGAATTACGGGAGAAATGCTATTGGAAGGCTTTCATCGACGATCCTAAGATCAAATCTCGGGGTAAAGGAGGCCACAGAAACTAAGGCAGAGTTTTTGGGAGCAAAACTGTCTCCTAAGACTTTGCAATCATTGTCCAGTATTGAGAAACAATCATTGTACTATAGACAATATGAAAAAAGACCAGAAGTTAAAAGAAGAAAGCTTTTCTCTCGAGGAAATAAAATTTATGATTTTGCAAAATATAAGAAATCAAATTCAACTGATAGTGGTTACAGAAAAGGACAATTAGACATACCAATTGTATCTCAGGATGATGAACATTCTTATACTTAATGATGTAATGCTTGTAGTGCTTCAGTATTATTTGCACTGAAAATGAAAAAGAAAAGATAATTAGTTTGGTTTATAAGTATTTGTTCTTCTTTGAATTTCCACTAGCCTAAGATCCCCCCCCCCCCTCAATCCCCATTTTTATTAGTATTTGCATCCAAATAATGAGCATAATGAAGAATCATAATAATGTAAACAAACTGTGGGACTAGCTGGGGCCCAACAATACTGAGTATGGTATATTGCTGCAGTAAGCCAATTATTAACCTACTGTGCTATGACACTGTACAGTATAGTGAACAGATGTTATGTAATTGAAATCTCTATGATCAAAGTCTAAAAGACCAGACATACAAGAAATACCTTTTTACAGTTTTAAATGTAACAGACACATGGCATACCTATCATGGCCTTGACAGGCATGAACCGAAACACAATGTTGTCTGTTATTGTTTATGTGGTGGGGCTCAAGGCTAAAATGTTCGATATTAATACATAATGAGTTATGACACAAATGGGAACAGTCCAATTTCGATGGCAGAACGAAATCTTCAGTCATGGAAATCATGAAAGCCAATCTGTGTACATTCATGGTCTTTCTTCTATGACTGATGGGACACTTAAAAGATATAACCCCATACTTCCCATTTGACGTCAAAGCCCCCTGCCATATCCTGCAGGAATTATTTGTGGCCACAACCGATGAATTGGCAAGTTTTCTACAAAGATCCTCCTTGAAAACATCCATTTTGTAAAAAACATGTGGAGGAACACAAATATTTACAATTTTGATACATTGTTGCATTGTTTATATGCATAACATTGGCTAAAATGGCCATTTTTACTAAAATTTGCAACAAAATAAAATTTTTGCAAAAATTTTTTGCAAATATTGCAAAAACCAGTAATTTAACCATATATGTATCTTTCCTGAAGATTTCATACAAAATCATGCACAACTTTTTGAAATATACCACTTATAAAGAAGCTTACCTTCATTGATTCAGGACTTAGTCCACTAATTCATTTGCCATCTGTTTCCATGTTAAATCACGAAATTCAAACTGCTATAACTTTTTCCAGAAATCTCGTTGAAAACTTTCCAATATGTCACATGAAAGCCTGGCCAATACTTAGTTTCTGTACAAAAATTCAATATAGCATGACCATGAAAATTTTGAACTAGTCAAAATGAAAGTAGACCACTACCGGATATCAACATCCACTTGACTGTCACTGCACACAAAACCACTATTTTTAGAAATAACCTTCCGCCAATTAAATTTCTCATTATCTCAGAAATTCTGAAAGAAAATGCAATTTCAGACATCAAATTTCAAATCTAGACCAAAAAGTAGTCAAAAATGGGCATGCAAAAACCCAAAAAGGAAGGGAGAAAGAGGATTTCTAAAAATAGAACGGACTAAATTCGTATACAATCATTAGCATAAAATGTTTTACTGGACTAAGTCCTATATAGGGGGGCAATTTTTTTTTATTGTCTTAACTTGTTTTACAACATCTCTGGAAGAACCTGTCCAAAAATTATGCAAATAAACCTAAAAGTTTGCAAATGATAGTGTTTTTACTTTTGCTCCCAATTTCCTATGAAAGGCTATATTAACAAATAGTAAACTAGTATACGTACAATTCTAAATTGGTAATAACTTTCTTATATATGAAGATAATTCAGTTCTGTAAAAATATTAAAGATCATTGATCTAAACCAAACCTGAAAAAATGAAATTATACAGAATTGGGGTAAAATTTATTATGTAATATTAACTTCGCACATCATTCCATCTGTTTGTACTTCAAAAACCACAGTACTTCCTAAAACTAATGACAATTGCAGAAATACAAATAACATAGACCATAATATTTTCTAGAATGACTTTAAAAAGGCCATATATATCCATTAGGGAGTGAATTTAAGTAACAACTGTTAAATAACTCATTTATAGGTTTATAATCCCTTACACCCCAGAATCCATGTCAGTACTGTCAGTCCTGTAAATAAGTAGAAAAAAAATGATTTTTCTGTCATTTCTTTTGTAAAAGAATCATATATTATTCTGCTGATATTTTCACCTCCCTCAAGTCTTAGACCAATATGACTGTATTTAAAAGGAGAAATTCACTCATTTTCATTCATTCAAAACTCTGAAAATGAAAGGCGACAGGAAAAGAAGAAGTTCACAATTTTTACCTGGACATGTAATGAAAGTTAGCCAGGTAACACAGACTGATTATGATCTTCCATCTACATCTGCAGTGTCTGAAGACCAAGAGATAAGTTATTCTTACATGGAAGTAGACTCCCCAGGTAGTAACAGGGTTTTAAGACCAAGGCCTGAAAAAGAAGAAAGCAGTTATGATAATAATGAAGTAACAGGCAACCGGATAATCAATGTGGAAAAGATGGTGGAATTTTGGAATTTATCTATTCAGGTCCATGCTGAAGAAAAGGCTCAAGTGTGTCCGGTGCCACAATTTAATATCCACACAGAAGCAAAATGGGGAGCTGGATGGAAATATTCACTAAAATGCCTTAATTGTGAATACATTTCCCCAGTAGTGAATTTATACAAGGAAGTCACAACCGGCAAAAGGGGTAGAAAAGCTGCAGCTGTAAACATCAACCTACAAGCTGGATTGCTGGATATGCCTATTGGAAATTCAAGGACTAGGCTTTTACTGGCTGATCTAGACATACCCCCTCCCGCACGAAGTTATCCAATTATGTGAGTTCAAAAACAACAGAATTGAATACTGAGTGTATGAGAAAGAAGGTGGAAGAGGTCAAAAACATCAACAGAAGAAGAGGTGCATCCAACCCCAATGTGATAAATGTGGCTTTGGATGGTAGATACAATTGTCTTACCATAGGACACAGTAAGAAACCTGGCCAAGGAGCATCTCAATCGATTGGCATTGCTTGTGAGACAAACACAGATAGGAAATACATAATAAGTGCTGTGCTGCAAAATAAACTTTGTTGGACTGGAGCGTGGCTCAGAGGCACAGGCATTGTTGTCAACTGTCCTGGACACGAGGGCTGCACAGCAAATCTACACAGACATGCACCTTTATCTGAGAAAGAAATAGGCAGAATAATTGGAGAAGATTTGTCATTGCAAGGGGTGCTCATAAAGTTTGCTACAACAGACGGAGATTCAACGTCAGCAACCGGAATCGAAGACACTATGAAAAGTTTACACCCTATGTGGAAAGTTGAGAGATTGGCTGACCCTTCCCATCTTAGTGCATCTCAGTTTCGACGGTGTTACAAGGCTAATTTTAGTGATGGTATGTTCAGTGGGAAAACCAAAGTTGACAAGAGGAGTCAAAAGAAAACATTGAGTCAAGACATTAAGTCAAGGTGTAGTCTGGTCATCAAAGAACTGTTTTCTACTTACTGTGGAGATATGACCAAATTGAAAAAACAGCTGCCAAAACTACTGCAAGCAACAGTTATGTGTTATGATGGAGACTGTTCCAAGTGCAATTCAAACTCTGTAGTCTGTGGTGGCGGTCATATAAACAGCTGGTGGAACAGATCTATGTTTCTGGCTTCAAACAATTTAACAAGCCTACAAATGAATGACAATGATAAGTTTTTGTTAAACGAACTGTTAAAAATAAGATTAAGTGAGGAAGCCATCGACAAGACTCGTTTCAAAACAGACACGCAGAAGTGTGAGTCAATAAACAGAAGCATAAGCATTTCACTTCCCAAAAATGTGAATTACGGGAGAAATGCTATTGGAAGGCTTTCATCGACGATCCTAAGATCAAATCTCGGGGTAAAGGAGGCCACAGAAACTAAGGCAGAGTTTTTGGGAGCAAAACTGTCTCCTAAGACTTTGCAATCATTGTCCAGTATTGAGAAACAATCATTGTACTATAGACAATATGAAAAAAGACCAGAAGTTAAAAGAAGAAAGCTTTTCTCTCGAGGAAATAAAATTTATGATTTTGCAAAATATAAGAAATCAAATTCAACTGATAGTGGTTACAGAAAAGGACAATTAGACATACCAAGTGTATCTCAGGATGATGAACATTCTTATACTTAATGATGTAATGCTTGTAGTGCTTCAGTATTATTTGCACTGAAAATGAAAAAGAAAAGATAATTAGTTTGGTTTATAAGTATTTGTTCTTCTTTGAATTTCCACTAGCCTAAGATCCCCCCCCCCCCCTCAATCCCCATTTTTATTAGTATTTGCATCCAAATAATGAGCATAATGAAGAATCATAATAATGTAAACAAACTGTGGGACTAGCTGGGGCCCAACAATACTGAGTATGGTATATTGCTGCAGTAAGCCAATTATTAACCTACTGTGCTATGACACTGTACAGTATAGTGAACAGATGTTATGTAATTGAAATCTCTATGATCAAAGTCTAAAAGACCAGACATACAAGAAATACCTTTTTACAGTTTTAAATGTAACAGACACATGGCATACCTATCATGGCCTTGACAGGCATGAACCGAAACACAATGTTGTCTGTTATTGTTTATGTGGTGGGGCTCAAGGCTAAAATGTTCGATATTAATACATAATGAGTTATGACACAAATGGGAACAGTCCAATTTCGATGGCAGAACGAAATCTTCAGTCATGGAAATCATGAAAGCCAATCTGTGTACATTCATGGTCTTTCTTCTATGACTGATGGGACACTTAAAAGATATAACCCCATACTTCCCATTTGACGTCAAAGCCCCCTGCCATATCCTGCAGGAATTATTTGTGGCCACAACCGATGAATTGGCAAGTTTTCTACAAAGATCCTCCTTGAAAACATCCATTTTGTAAAAAACATGTGGAGGAACACAAATATTTACAATTTTGATACATTGTTGCATTGTTTATATGCATAACATTGGCTAAAATGGCCATTTTTACTAAAATTTGCAACAAAATAAAATTTTTGCAAAAATTTTTTGCAAATATTGCAAAAACCAGTAATTTAACCATATATGTATCTTTCCTGAAGATTTCATACAAAATCATGCACAACTTTTTGAAATATACCACTTATAAAGAAGCTTACCTTCATTGATTCAGGACTTAGTCCACTAATTCATTTGCCATCTGTTTCCATGTTAAATCACGAAATTCAAACTGCTATAACTTTTTCCAGAAATCTCGTTGAAAACTTTCCAATATGTCACATGAAAGCCTGGCCAATACTTAGTTTCTGTACAAAAATTCAATATAGCATGACCATGAAAATTTTGAACTAGTCAAAATGAAAGTAGACCACTACCGGATATCAACATCCACTTGACTGTCACTGCACACAAAACCACTATTTTTAGAAATAACCTTCCGCCAATTAAATTTCTCATTATCTCAGAAATTCTGAAAGAAAATGCAATTTCAGACATCAAATTTCAAATCTAGACCAAAAAGTAGTCAAAAATGGGCATGCAAAAACCCAAAAAGGAAGGGAGAAAGAGGATTTCTAAAAATAGAACGGACTAAATTCGTATACAATCATTAGCATAAAATGTTTTACTGGACTAAGTCCTATATAGGGGGGCAATTTTTTTTTATTGTCTTAACTTGTTTTACAACATCTCTGGAAGAACCTGTCCAAAAATTATGCAAATAAACCTAAAAGTTTGCAAATGATAGTGTTTTTACTTTTGCTCCCAATTTCCTATGAAAGGCTATATTAACAAATAGTAAACTAGTATACGTACAATTCTAAATTGGTAATAACTTTCTTATATATGAAGATAATTCAGTTCTGTAAAAATATTAAAGATCATTGATCTAAACCAAACCTGAAAAAATGAAATTATACAGAATTGGGGTAAAATTTATTATGTAATATTAACTTCGCACATCATTCCATCTGTTTGTACTTCAAAAACCACAGTACTTCCTAAAACTAATGACAATTGCAGAAATACAAATAACATAGACCATAATATTTTCTAGAATGACTTTAAAAAGGCCATATATATCCATTAGGGAGTGAATTTAAGTAACAACTGTTAAATAACTCATTTATAGGTTTATAATCCCTTACACCCCAGAATCCATGTCAGTACTGTCAGTCCTGTAAATAAGTAGAAAAAAAATGATTTTTCTGTCATTTCTTTTGTAAAAGAATCATATATTATTCTGCTGATATTTTCACCTCCCTCAAGTCTTAGACCAATATGACTGTATTTAAAAGGAGAAATTCACTCATTTTCATTCATTCAAAACTCTGAAAATGAAAGGCGACAGGAAAAGAAGAAGTTCACAATTTTTACCTGGACATGTAATGAAAGTTAGCCAGGTAACACAGACTGATTATGATCTTCCATCTACATCTGCAGTGTCTGAAGACCAAGAGATAAGTTATTCTTACATGGAAGTAGACTCCCCAGGTAGTAACAGGGTTTTAAGACCAAGGCCTGAAAAAGAAGAAAGCAGTTATGATAATAATGAAGTAACAGGCAACCGGATAATCAATGTGGAAAAGATGGTGGAATTTTGGAATTTATCTATTCAGGTCCATGCTGAAGAAAAGGCTCAAGTGTGTCCGGTGCCACAATTT
>JAUJPP010000283.1:0-12855 GCA_030562195.1 Nipponacmea schrenckii
ACATATTGATACTTTTTATAGCTTGTTCACATAAACTGGTAGCTTTTAAGAAAGTGTCATGGTTTTGCCAACTTGCAAAGTTTAGGCTACCTTTCCCTTCAGAGAATATGTTTTTACCATGTGATTTTTTCTTTCCCTCATTCCCAACCTCAACTCTGCTTGGCTAATTCACGTAAAAGTCCACTGAAGATGTTAGAATGTGATTCTATTCCAAGTCCTTCAAAGTTTTCTTTGACATTGTCAAAGTCCTTCAAACATTTTGACTTACAAGAATACAACTTTTGATTGCGTTATTCGATTTCTAGGATCCTACCAAATGCAATGAAATTTACTTACGGTTAGAAATGAACGGCTGAATACAGTCCTCAATATTTTCAAACAAATTTACGGTGTCAACTCAACAACAAAATTGGTACTCGGTCAACTCGGGTACATGTCAACCCGGGTACACATTTTTGTAAGTTAACTCGGGTACAAAATTAAACTCGGAGACAATATTCTCCAGTCAACTCGGGTACAAATTTATCGATGCCGTTTTTTTATCTTTAGTATGAAAGAGTTCTTTAAAAGGGAGACAATTTATTTTTTATTCAGTATAACAATAACAATATCTTAATACATGGTTGCATGTCGTTATTTGGACATTTTTTTTAGTGCCCATTTGTTTCTAGGTGGAGCCCATTTACATGGCAACAACACGCCCAATTTCCTTTAGTAGCGTATTGATGGACATGTCCCCATTGTCATATGTCGCCCATATAGCAAAAATTTGTGCCTGTTGCGTTCTGCTTCGTTTCGATTGGAAGCGCTTAACCTTCTTCTCTGTGATAAGACGTGCAGTCACCTTCACCATCATAGCTTCTTTATATAATAATGGCACCAGCATATACAATTGAAGACAACTCCTCTTAGCCCGCTGGTTCAAACGGGTGTGCCATCCCTCCACATCGTTGTTGGTTCGGATGGAATATCCGTACACACACCATTCAGAAATTGACCAAACAGAGTTTGTCATCCATGTGGACGAGATGTATTCAAAAAAAAGTGACCAACTTGTCGTTTGTGGCATACCGATCTCTTAGTCGTTCAAATGCGGCACTAATGTGTTCGTTTTGGAGGTATGGCAATGCTAGGACTTTCTTCACCAGTTTATATACGTCATCCCGTTTGTGGTAAGCATTTTCGAATCCTAATTCCTGGACTTTCCTAAAAACTGCCTGGGCCCAATGAAAATTGCAGCCTCTGATGGGAATATTGGGAAATGCTAACCGATATCCTTTCCAAATTCCTGCCTCAAAGTCACTAACACCACATTTAATGTTAAACCCCTCCATGCAATCTTTAATTGCTTGAAACACCTGAAACAAACAGAGATATATACAAATTATTAAATTATTGTTATTTAGATATAAAACATCGCCT
This sequence comes from Nipponacmea schrenckii, assembly GCA_030562195.1. Classification (NCBI taxonomy): domain Eukaryota; kingdom Metazoa; phylum Mollusca; class Gastropoda; family Lottiidae; genus Nipponacmea; species Nipponacmea schrenckii. The sequence goes on from JAUJPP010000283.1 coordinate 1,423, forward strand.
TAATTGTGCATTTTTATCAATATTAAGTTCTAGTAGTCAAACACATATATCGCCTTACCTTTGCGTAATCCCGTCCTCGTTTCCTCGACATAAGGCAAAATGCCAACGGGACCTGTTTAAGATGGTCGTCGTTCCTAATAAAACCATGAATGGTGAATAGTTGCTTGAATGGCAACTTCACAACCTTAAATGTTGCATCCATGTACCATGTCTTCACCTTAAGATTCGTATACGTATATATAATATTCAGATAGGAAGCCATATAATCGGAATTAATTGATAATCTTCTGATCTCTCCGCTAATTGAATGAGCGATCACACGTATCAGTAATTGTGTTTTCATTATTAATTAGTTTGTTAATCGTTTAATCGATTTACCGAAACCATGTTTCAAGGAAGTTCCGACCGTGAAAAACAATCTACCGCTGATCTCGCTTACTACCGAAATCATGTTTAAAAGAAGTTCCGATCGCATGATCGGGAATTCGAAAACAAAAGGTTTTTAAGATATCATCTTTATTTCAATAATATATATTAGGTCGAAGTTGTCTCCGAGTTAACTGATGGTTGTACCCGAGTTAACTGATGGTTGTACCCGAGTTAACTCACTTTGTCTCCGAGTTAACTGTCCCCGAGTTGACATGTACCCGAGTTGACTGGTATTCAGTTTTTTGCTCTTCAACACGCTGTAATTTTATTTCCGGTGACGTATAACAGTCAATTCGGAGAAATGTCAAAAAGGAGACATGTCAAATCGGCAGTTATCTCGGAGGAAATATTTAAATAATATATTATCATTGTGAATCTTGCGCGTTTGGATCTCTACACGAGACGACAAAGCTAACATATAAGATTTGTCTCTGGGAGTTATTTATATAAATAGAAATACTGTCTTCGCAGAAATGTGATAACGAAAATGTTCGAGGATACGAAATTTCTGAATGAATAAAGGAAAGAAAAAATACTAGCACAATTCTAAAAGAATGCGATGTCTCACATACGACACAATTTAACTTTACTTTTCACCTGGTGATAAAAAAAAACCGTTATTGATTAAAAATCGAACTTTGGCACCAACTCAAAAAGTTAGGAAATTTCGAATTAAATATCAAAGTTAAAGAAAGTAGAGTTGATAATTATTGTTGATCTCAAATGAAACCTGTAAGCCTAATGCTCTAAAAACGCTTCTCTTTTTAATGAGTTGATTGTAGTCTGACGAAATAGCAAGTATTGTGGTAGTTATCTTTCCCTAACCGGAAGTTGTAATTTAACCAATCAGAGGAAAGCACTAGAAAATTCTGGTAAAGATGAAGATGAAACAAAACCAGAACTGAAAGTTTTAGAGATTAGGCTGGTTGATAATGTAGTGGTGTAATAATTATTGTGTAGATTATCTGTATATATTTATGGTTGCTCAGTTGGCATATGTCATGTTGGCTGTTTGGTTTAAAGTGTTAATTAGTTTTCACTCATCATGAGTAATCTTGTAGTTTTCTTACTATAGGTTGCAGTTGTTTGTTTCTTAGTTACTTTTCATTTATGTTTTCTATAAGACAGCAGCCTTGAAAGTGTCTCTATAGTATCTTTATAGTATTATATATTGTGGATATAGAAGTGTAATATTTATGTAAAACTCCTAGGAATTAGGGTAAGATTTGTTTAATTGTGAATAGTATTAAATTGTAAATAGTATTAATGGTAAATAGTAAATCTCAAAAGCTGCAGTGTCATTTCGGGTGATAATGATTATGTTTGTTTCGGGGCTTTTCCTGGTTAACAGCGCCTATTGATATGTTATATGTCCTATTGACAAGCGCTAAGTGACTAGATATCTGTCACGTGATATAGTAAATTGCTACTCAGGACTGCATTCTCACAAGTTGTGAGTAATAGCTTCATATTATTCATTTTACCTTCTCTGCTTTAGATTGCTTTTAGCGTCTATTATCTAAGGTAATTATCTTATAATACATATATATTACATTCTATCAATCTATAATACTGGTTTAATTCTAAAATATAATTTCTGCATCAGATCATTCTTAAAAAATTTATATATTTCTGTTACAGAAATTCCAAGATATTTTTACACAATTTTGTTCTTTGGGGTGTTTTCATATGGTGCCAATAGTTTGTAAGTCAAAGCTGTTTATTACATTACATGTATATTTTAAATACTGATCATGATATGTTTAATTATATATGTAAATACTACATTATTTAAAATGATAAATATAACATTTTGTTAATATTTACCCGAGGGTTATATTATATTAATTTATATTGCAGTGAACGAGCTGTTTTTAATAAAAAGTATCAGATGAGGCATTTGTAATTTGTTCATCGCCCCAGATATTATGACATGCAGTATAAGTGTTCATTAAATATATATTATATTATCTAAAAGTTCAATCTCTAACAATACCTTATTTATTCATTTCAGAGTTTTTATAATAGGAAAAAGGAAGCTGGTAGATAATCGTGGTTATACGTATACAGTGAAGGTAATCCTCCATATATTTACATTATTTATATTTTATGTAAACTTTACTTTACTATTTTGCAGCAGTTTAATTACGATTATCTGTATACATCTATATTTATACTTTACCTTTACTTTTTTGCAGAAGACCAAGTCTGACTCGGGTACTCTATGGAGGTGTTCGATCCGAAACAAGACTGTCCATTGCAACGCTACAGTTATCCAGAATGGCAATGAATTCGTAATCGGAAAGAACGACCATGTTCATCCAGCCAAACCGGGAATTTTGATAGCCACAAAGATGATTGCCCGAACAAAAGATGTATTTACAGTTTCGGCTCCTAAATTGGTTGAGCGTATCATTGCCGAAGATGGTGATCTTGTTGCCCCCGAACCTAGTAGACCGAAACCAGCGAATTTAGTGCGTGCCGTTAACAGGTTAAGATTACAGAGTAGACCGCAAGACCCCAAAGACATGGACTTTATATTGAACATCGACTATATCGATAGGACTATGCCTAACTTTTTTGCGAGAGAAATCACCGTTGACAACAAACGACATTTGCTTTTTTATACAGATCGTCAATTGGAATTGCTAGCTGGTGCCAAGACATGGTATTTGGATGGTACCTTTCGTGTTGTTAAGCCTCCGTTTACCCAACTTTTCACTATTCATGCTTTTGTCAGGTGCGCAGATGAGCTAAAGCAAATTCCACTAATGTACTGTTTGATGTCAGGAAAGAGAAAGTCTGATTATTATGAGGTAAATATTCTTTCTGCTTTCGTCATGACTTGTGTTTTTTGTTTGTTTGTTTGTTATCTACTATGTTCTCACGTTATTCTTCCAGGTTTTAAGACGCGTGGATCGGGCCCTACCTAATGACATAAGTCTGCAATGTTTCGTCGTTGATTTTGAAGCAGGTATCTGGCAGGCTATCAAAGATAGATTCCCCGGTATTCATATCCAAGGATGCGTGTTTCACTGGACTCAGGCCATATTTCGAAAGGTCCAAGAAAAGGGTCTACAGGTAAAAACAATTTAACGTTAATTATCAACAGTAACGTATATTCTGTAACTAAATAATTAACTTTAAACAGTAAAATTTATTCTATAAATTTTATATAAGATTATATGTAAGATATATATTTTTTTTATTTCACAGACTGCTTACAACAGTAAAGGCGCAGTTTATGAATTTATAAGGAAAGTTATGGCCCTCCCCTTCCTCCCGGCTGAACATATCCTAAGTACATTCCGCCATCTCCAGCAGAAAGCCTCCCCTGAATTGGAAACCATCATGGACTATGTTAAAAATACCTGGATGGTTAATAGTGTATTCAATATCCCAAACTGGTCGATCTTCATGAAGAGCATTCGGACGAACAACGATTGTGAGGGTTGGCACAATCGATTGAACCAGTACGTAAACCAAAGGGGTCCAGTCCCGTTCTATCTACTAATCAACCAATTGTATAAAGAGGCCCAGAAAATTCCAATGGATGTCCTTTTGCTGAAAGAACACAAATTGCTCCGACTTCAGCGGAAAAAAACCAAAACGACCGAAGGAAAGCTAATGGCACTATGGGCGGCATATAGAACAGGTGAAATTTCGGCCACCGGTCTCTAAAGAAAATGCGCTGCGATTTACGGACCTGCCGCCAACTAAAACTGCCTACAGAAATCAAAAGCCAAATATACAAAAACGGCGCTTTTCAGGGCCACCCAAACTCTCAAAAAAGAGTTAAGAAAGTCTTTCACAGCTAATTTCAAAATAAAAGTGTCCCCTCTCCCCTATCTACCCAAGTCAATACCCGATTACGCTTAGCAGTAGTGATTAAAAAATGTTGATTGATACATTCACACCTTGTGTAACATACGCCCACTTCAGCAAACAGAATATTCCATGTTTTTTCATTTAATCAAGGGCAATAACTCATAAAACGACATCTGGAATCGCACCATTTTTTAACATGTCTGAGATGTTATAAAGATGAATATACATGCCAAGTTTCATTCAAATCGGATAAAACTACAGCTTCTATTGCGTACAAAAGTAAATTTTCACATTTTCTCATTTAATCAAGGGCAATAACTCATACAGACAGACAACAGACATCTGGCGAGATATTATCAAGATGAATACACATACCAAGTTTCATTCAAATCGGATAAAAACTACAGCTTCTATTGCGTACACAAGTAAATTTTAACATTTATTTTTCTTTTTTAGATTTCTTTGACCATTTTCAAAGGTATCCAGTTAAAACGGTAACATGTCAAAACGGTAACAAATTTTAATAGTCAAAACGGTAACAGGTATATTGGTTAAAACGGTAACAAACAAAAGACACCTGATAAATGTAATCTAATGTTATCGAGAGAGTATTAACTCAAAATCGGTGATTGAAAACAACTCAAACAATTTTGGCCTATTGATCAAAGTCATATACCGACATAGTAAGCTAACAGATTTCCTGTCAATTATCATAATTGGTAATCACGATTGTTGATTAAAAGTATTCTACCTACATACCAAGCTAACGGCTTCTTTCCAGCTAGGTATATATAATGATCCAAATTTTAAAACATGTTATATTCTCTGAAATATTCAAAATGGCATCATGTGTTTCGTGTAATGAAGAAGTAAGACCGCGTCAAGAGGCCCTTCAGTGTGACGGATGCCAACGTTTTCAGCACAGAAGATGTGGTACGGAAATTTCCCGGGATTTTTATAGGAAAATGGTACGTGGGGAAGAAATTTTAGATAGATGGCTGTGTAACGAATGTAAGATTGAGTAAGTATATTAATTATTTCGTTTATTGGGCGACCTAAGGTCATTGTAGGCGGTACTTTGACAATTAATATTTATTTTTGGTACCTTTGATAATGATTATTAATTTTTGTTTATTAACAGTGATTTACCCACACCAGATCTGCCAGAAGTTCTCTGGACGATGATGAGTTAGCACAGGTTGAATTTGCAAGAAGGGAAGATATTGCGGAATTGTCACTGGAGGATAATATTGTAGATGGTGGAATCCTGGATAATGAACCGGTAGCCTACAATTTCGTTGACCAAGGAACTCAGAATAAACCAATTTTGGTTGACAGCAAAGGCTTTACCTATTGTCGTCAAGTGCAGATGGAACAGTCTAGCTACTGGAGGTGTTCTGTGAGAAACAAAAATTTGACCTGCCACGCGACGGTTATCTTTCAGGAACATTTAAACCTGGAGTGAATGAACATGTTCACGCTTCAAGACCTGGTCATTTGCCGGCCGCTGAGGGGTGGCACAGTAAGTTAAATTGAAAGGCCATAAGGGGAAACGTCGAATTATATTTATTGATTAAATTATTACACAAAGAGGCCTTTCTCGTAAAGATCAACATAAAGTTAATTTCTGAGAAAAAAGTTTGTCGCCGGCAGCGGAAGGGCACAAGGACTGTTCAATTTGAAATTTTTAGAATATGGGCAGAATATTAAGCTGCGACAGGTGTTGAAGGATGTCGGTCGACTTGTGGCCCGCTAAACAGTTAAACAACTGTGGAATATTTTAACAACTCAACTACCGGAAGGCGGTGGCCTTTTGTGTACATAATTTTTGTTATACTATTTTCACAAAATTGTTTTATTAAATATTAAAGAATTATACAAAATAATTGATCTTATTATTTACTAAAATATTTGTTACCGTTTTGGCGGAGTTGTTACCGTTCTAACCGAAAATTTCTGTTACCGTTTTGGTGGACTTGTTACCGTTTTGACTATTAAAATTTGTTACCGTTTTGACATGTTACGGTTTTAACTGGTATTCTTTAGAAGTACCTATTTACTTTATTATTCTCATTGGCATCTGTTCAAAAATGTAAAGATCCCTCGGGGTTTGAAGACAAGGACAAATCAGTTGTTTTATAAGATTTTGAAAAAAAACAGAGATGTCATTCATCCGAGAGGTATAGACCACCATACTCCTTGTGTAAAAAGTAGTCCTTAAAAAAAATGGCCGACTTACTGAGAAATTTAGTGTATTTTTAGATAAGTTTTCGGTTCAATTGGATTTATTTTTGCAGATTCTAAGATTGGGCTATTGTGGTTTGGTTATGTCAGGTTTGATTCATTGTTAAAACAATACTGAACTACAGAAGGCTTTCTTGCTTTATGGAGTTAGTGAAATCCTCAAATTTGGACATATATTTGCTAAGTTCATTTTACTAAACTTTTTTTTCAAATTTTTATTTTCATTTATAGTGATAATTAGACTTGAAGCACATATAGATACTTTTTATAGCTTGTTCACATAAACAGGTAGCTTTTAAGAAAGTGTCATGGTTTTGCCAACTTGCAAAGTTTAGGCTACCTTTCCCTTAAGAGAATATGTTTTTACCATGTGATTTTTTCTTTCCCTCATTCCCAACCTCAACTCTGCTTGGCTAATTCACGTAAAAGTCCATTGAAGATGTTAGAATGTGATTCTATTCCAAGTCCTTCAAAGTTTTCTTTGACATTGTCAAAGTCCTTCAAACATTTTGACTTACAAGAATACAACTTTTGATTGCGTTATTCGATTTCTAGGATCCTACCAAATGCAATGAAATTTACTTACGGTTAGAAATGAACGGCTGAATACAGTCCTCAACATTTTCAAACAAATTCACGGTGTCAAATCAACCACAAAATTTAATAATCAGTTTTTTGTGTAAAGTAATGACGAAGTTACAATTGCTCTTCAACACGCTGTAATTTTATTTCCGGTGACGTATAACAGTCAATTCGGAGAAATGTCAAAAAGAAGACGTGTCAAATAGGAGACATGTCAAATCGGCAGTTATCTGGAGGAAATATTTAAATAATATATTATCATTGTGAATCTTGCGCGTTTGGATCTCTACACGAGACGACAAAGCTAACATATAAGATTTGTCTCTGGGAGTTATTTATATAAATAGAAATACTTTCTTCGCAGAAATGTGATGACGAAAATGTTCGAGGATACGAAATTTCTGAATGAATAAAGGAAAGAAAAAATATTAGCACAATTCTTAAAGAATGCGATGTCTCACATACGACAAAATTTAACTTTACTTGTCATCTGGTGATAAAAAAAAACGTTATTGATTAAAAATCGAACTTTGGCACCAACTCAAAAAGTTAGGAAATTTCGAATTAAATATCAAAGTTAAAGAAAGTAGAGTTGATAATTAATTGTTGATCTCAAATGAAACCTGTAAGCATAATGCTATAAAAACGCTTCTCTTTTTAATGAGTTGATTGTAGTCTGACGAAATAGCAAGTATTGTGGTAGTTATCTTTCCCTAACCGGAAGTTATAATTTAACCAATCAGAGGAAAGCACTAGAAAATTCTGGTAAAGATGAAGATGAAACAAACCAGAACTGAAAGTAACTAATCACTATTCAACAGAAGACACTGGCATAGGTAAATAGTTATGTTTTTTTTTAAAAGGAAGTTTTAGTTGAAAGAATAGTCACAGGAATCGGTGGAGCCATCAATAGAATCGCATCACTCACTCACTCACATAGTATTAGGCCATATAAAAAAATTTAAGCATAATACTATGAATAAGGCATGGCCTTGAATGAGAGCACATACAAGGGCTATTGATAATAATGACAATGAATATGCAAAATAATGTCATTCATAGATAAATTTCGACGTGAAGAAAACGGGAGAAAACATGGCGGACGATTTGTACAAGTGTGGGGTTTTCTTTCATTATGGTTACTTCCCCTCGTTTATTCGATTTGCCTCAATAAAAGAGTCTTCTCTTCTACTTCAGGAAGCAGTAAATCAAACGGAGCCGAATAAACGAGGGGAAGTAACCATAATGAAAGAAAACCCCTCACTTGTACAAATCGTCCGCCATGTTTTCTCCCGTCTCTTCCAACAATTTCTTGGAAGAGTCAGAAGATCTTCAGTAATCGGAAGAGACCGAATTGAATGGAAGACGTCTTCCAGAAGCAGAAGTTGACAAATCAAAAAAGGACCGCCGGCAAAATGGCCACCTCCTTATATGCGAGCGAAGCTCTCTCTTGTGGTAACATGTATATGCATCAGAAGAACTTTGCACCACTGGTAGTAAAAAAAAAAGTGAGAAAAAAGGTGGCCACCATGGGGGCTGCCATGTTTGTTTACAGTTAGGTCGCAATCAATCGGCTATCAGTGGTTTCACCCGTTTTCATGTTCAACCGTGGTTGTTTCACCCTAGTTGTTTCACCCATTTTGAGAACTGGTGTTTTCACCCACTGATTTCTAGTGGTTTCACCCATATCAAAATTTACTAATGATCAAACCAATTAGTTACCATCATAATGAGTGGCATTTCTACATCATTCAGTTATGAAATTTAACACTTTTTCTGACTACTTAATCTAATTAATCTTTTACATGAAATCTTGAACTGATGGATAAATATTATGAATAAGGTACATAAATATATATATATATATATATCGGCAACAATATAGACACAACTATTGTTTTTGTTAACAACTATTATTAATTATGATACGAGTAAAGTGAAATAAAATATAGAATGTATGTTTTTATTTATGTTAACAATATAGCCCGGGTTGAATCCACTATGGGTGAAATAACCAGATAATTTTAAGCCTCGGGGTGAAATAACCACGGTTGAACTTGTAAACGGGTGAAACGACTGTCTCCCAGCCAATCGAGTCTCGGAGTGAATATTCTAGAATTCTTAAAATAAATTACATTTCTTTCACAAACACTAAAATGGATGTTTCGCACCCTATAAAAATGCCTTGGTTTAATCTTAATTTTTCCTGAATGTTCTATGCGGGATTTCCATAAACAAGTTCATCTCATATAGGAGTTGTCTTTGCTCCCCGTACAAATTGCATTGATAGGGCGTTGTCTGACGTCACATGCTATTTATGACGTCGAAATTTATCTATGAATGACATTATTTTGCATATTCATTGTCATTATTATCAATAGCCCTTGTATGTGCTCTCATTCAAGGCCATGCCTTATTCATAGTATTATGCTTAAATTTTTTTATATGGCCTAATACTATGTGAGTGAGTGATGCGATTCTATTGATGGCTCCACCGATTCCTGTGACTATTCTTTCAACTAAAACTTCCTTTTAAAAAAAAACATAACTATTTACCTATGCCAGTGTGTCTTCTGTTGAATAGTGATTAGTTACTTTCAGTTCTGGTTTGTTTCATCTTCATCTTTACCAGAATTTTCTAGTGCTTTCCTCTGATTGGTTAAATTATAACTTCCGGTTAGGGAAAGATAACTACCACAATACTTGCTATTTCGTCAGACTACAATCAACTCATTAAAAAGAGAAGCGTTTTTATAGCATTAGGCTTACAGGTTTCATTTGAGATCAACAATTAATTATCAACTCTACTTTCTTTAACTTTGATATTTAATTCGAAATTTCCTAACTTTTTGAGTTGGTGCCAAAGTTCGATTTTTAATCAATAACGTTTTTTTTTATCACCAGATGACAAGTAAAGTTAAATTTTGTCGTATGTGAGACATCGCATTCTTTAAGAATTGTGCTAATATTTTTTCTTTCCTTTATTCATTCAGAAATTTCGTATCCTCGAACATTTTCGTCATCACATTTCTGCGAAGAAAGTATTTCTATTTATATAAATAACTCCCAGAGACAAATCTTATATGTTAGCTTTGTCGTCTCGTGTAGAGATCCAAACGCGCAAGATTCACAATGATAATATATTATTTAAATATTTCCTCCAGATAACTGCCGATTTGACATGTCTCCTATTTAACACGTCTTCTTTTTGACATTTCTCCGAATTGACTGTTATACGTCACCGGAAATAAAATTACAGCGTGTTGAAGAGCAATTGTAACTTCGTCATTACTTTACACAAAAAACTGATTATTAAATTTTGTGGTTGATTTGACACCGTGAATTTGTTTGAAAATGTTGAGGACTGTATTCAGCCGTTCATTTCTAACCGTAAGTAAATTTCATTGCATTTGGTAGGATCCTAGAAATCGAATAACGCAATCAAAAGTTGTATTCTTGTAAGTCAAAATGTTTGAAGGACTTTGACAATGTCAAAGAAAACTTTGAAGGACTTGGAATAGAATCACATTCTAACATCTTCAATGGACTTTTACGTGAATTAGCCAAGCAGAGTTGAGGTTGGGAATGAGGGAAAGAAAAAATCACATGGTAAAAACATATTCTCTTAAGGGAAAGGTAGCCTAAACTTTGCAAGTTGGCAAAACCATGACACTTTCTTAAAAGCTACCTGTTTATGTGAACAAGCTATAAAAAGTATCAATATGTGCTTCAAGTCTAATTATCACTATAAATGATAATAAAAATTTGAAAAAAAAGTTTAGTAAAATGAACTTAGCAAATATATGTCCAAATTTGAGGATTTCACTAACTCCCATAAAGCAAGAAAGCCTTCTGTAGTTCAGTATTGTTTTAACAATGAATCAAACCTGAATAACCAAACCACAATAGCCCAATCTTAGAATCTGCAAAAATAAATCCAATTGAACCGAAAACTTATCTAAAAATACACTAAATTTCTCAGTAAGTTTGGGCCCTTTTTTTTAAGGACTACTTTTTACACAAGGAGTATGGTGGTCTATACCTCTCGGATGAATGACATCTCTGTTTTTTTCAAAATCTTATAAAACAACTGATTTGTCCTCGTCTTCAAACCCCGAGGGATCTTTACCTTTTTCGAACAGATGCCAATGAGAATAATAAAGTAAATAGGTACTTCTAAAGAATACCAGTTAAAACCGTAACATGTCAAAACGGTAACAAATTTTAATAGTCAAAACGGTAACAAGTCCACCAAAACGGTAACACAAAGAAGCTTTGAAAGGTTTCAGATCTGGCTGTTCAATCGACTCTGCATCTCGAAGGATGTCGTTAATTGATTCATTCAATACA
>JAUJPP010002900.1:0-10292 GCA_030562195.1 Nipponacmea schrenckii
ATCTTCAATACATAGTGATACGTAAATATGAAAAAGTTAAAGAAGCTCGCAAACTTCAAACTGTTGGTATGATTTTTATTTTTTGAATCAAATTAATACTGATTTTATTGTTTGATTCAAAAATCTTCAGTCAATAATGAAATAACAATTTAATTGATATTAACATTTTTTTAATTATTATTTCAAGGGATAGTAGCCTAGGTCTTAAAATGGAACTTTGAAAATTTTAAACTAGAGCTCTATTCATCAGTAAATGTACCTGCTGCCATAAATATTATAAAAACATAAATAAATATAAGTAATAAGTAATTATCTAGAAAGATGCATTTGAATATGAAAAAAAAACCGCTTAATAAATTGATTGAAGCGTTTTTCATAAATGGCTCCAGATTGTAAGGTTTCTGTTACTTTATAACACCACATAATTTGACTGATAAGTATTTACTCATATTGACCATTCTTGAGAACTTAAATTTTATGTTCATGTAAGACACAGTATCCCTTTAAGAAAAATATAAAACATACAATAGTCTTTACAAAAAAAGAGGTACTACTGATGACGCTTTGCCCTTCTCCTACTCTCCTGACATTTCTCGCCCCTTTGTCTTCTACCATCTCTTTTGTCTTTTCCTACATTTAATTTATCTCCTGCCTACACCAATCTTCTCTCCTTATATAAAACACTCTCTATATAAGAATATGTATATATGATTTCAAACTGATATGATTTTCTCCAAATATTTTCTCGATCGTTGAAACAAATACCAATTATTAAACTTATATTATATTCTCATGTTTATTACATTTTATAAAAACAATATAATAGCATCAACATCGATATATTCACTAATTCTGCAATATGTGATAATGCCTACAAAGTACATGTTAATGTATTTTCGGTAACTAAATATTATCCAATTAATAGTAATTTTTAAGGTTTTTATAACCGATATAGGATAAAAAAAAAAAACATTCTGAAATTAAAGTAAAAAAAAGTAAAATATATACTTATATTAAAATGAAAGCAACCACCACGTATTTGTTAGTTAAACCTTTCAATGAGATCCAAACAATATAGATTATATTTTGCCACATTTTAAACCTGACAACGATCTCAACATCATTAAGGTCTGAAGCCTCTCCACCACGACAAGGTCACAACAAAAGAAGAGTTTGTTTTACAGATTTATCATCAGGAAAATATCATTAATACATTTCGTCATCTATCGATTACCGTTACTTCTTTGTCTTTGTTTATTTTAGTATTATCTGTATTGCCTCGTGATAGCTATAATAAGTAGGAACAATCTGAAAATCAACATGTGCTTGATTAATACCACTACTTGTATATACATGGTCGATAATAGTTCCACCTTCAGTAGTAAAGTCTGCGATGCACTGCGAAAAGCCAAAGTCAGTGAAACAATTTCTAATGGAACAAAATCCTTCTAAAACATTTTGATTAAAATCGCCCATAACAATATAGTTGTGCCCGGATTCTTGTAGTTCGTACAATAACTTTTCTAATTGTGGTATAAACCATATTTAGGTGGCCTGTAAATAACTATGACAGAAACATTTTTATCTGGAAGATTGAAAGCAATATATTCCATATTCAAAAGACCCAAATTTAAAATATGACAGTTTGTATTCATCTTGTAGTACATTCCAACACCACCATGTTCTTTTTCCTGAAGATATTTGAAAAAAGTACTATTATCATAACTATCAGCACGAGCTTGGTTATGGAAAAAATAACTATCTAATCTAAGACTAGCGTGATTCCTTACATTTTTTAACCATGTCTCTGTCAAACAAATAATATTACATTTGAGAAATCTTTGATCATGTTTTATATCTTCTAAATGTGTAGTTAAGCCTTGAACATTAAACAAAATGATATTAAAATCAGAAGGCGAGGATTGCCTATCAGGTTGTAAATGTTTGGGCATAGCATTTATTGCACACTCAATCTTTTCATCACAATATATAAATTTTTCGTCAAAATTCTGAACTGTTAGTCCCTGTAGCGTTTTGATTCGACTAAGTGCAACGTAAGCTTGACCAGATTGGAAGATTTTATCTAATGAAACCACACCTCTATCTAGACTCAAACCTTGAACCTTGTGAATTGTGACAGCATAAGCAAGACGTAATGGAAATTGGCGTCGAACATCACCTTTATAATTTATGTGGGTACTTTCATGCCTTTCAATAGGAATACTACCTTGTTCAACATTAGGTGGAAGGCGACTGGCTGGATTATTCAATCGAACTCTTGCACTATCGAACTTGACATAAATCTTAACTGGCTTATTATTCTGATCATTTTTAATTAAAGTTACTGTTCCAAAACTCCCATTTACTAATCCAGCAGATACATCTAGATTAACTACCAACATAACTTTCGTTCCTTTACCTATTGTCAATAATTCAACAAGAGGGGTGTCAGTAGCCTTTACACAACTATCTTTTAATTTCATTGTCCCAGATCTAGCGTCTTTAGAGTAATCTAATGCTTTGATATGAACAGAATCTGGACACTTTTCAGAAATAATTTTAGTATTATAGGCGTCTACCTGTGCATTTGTGGAGAATATATGTAAACAATCATCCTCTATATTTGTTTCTCTACTACGTAACATTTCAATATCTGAGGTCAACATCTTTTCACCCTTTTTTCGTTTTCTAATCCTGTTTAAGACATGCGCAAATGCCAAATCGTCCTTTTGCCTCATGATTTCTGTTAATTCAACTAACTTGAAAAGGCCATTCCAAAAATCTATTACGCTATCATGACATAAACTAAAAGCCTTAACTGGTTTTAATTGCCACATGTCACCAAAACAGATAACACATATATTTCCGAATAATTCATTGCTATTTGTACCTTTAATCTGACCTAATCGTCCATTAATATAACTCAACAAGTTATGATCTACCATGGATATTTCATCTATTATGACAATTTCCAAGTTACGATATTTACATCTGAGTGTGTTTATTGTTTCGTGTCCTAGTGGTTGATATGGTAACCTGAAGCCTTTTCTTATTGAGAAGCTATTATGAATAATTGAAGCTCCAATATTGTATGCGGAAACTCCTGTAGGTGCCGCCAATAAGACTGTTAATTCATCTTTCAAGCTTTCTGATGATTTAGATAAAATACGCGAGGCTTCATAATGAATGCATTTAATAAGATGGGACTTTCCGGTGCCGGCTGAACCAGTAATAAACAATCTTAATGGATCAGGGTTTTTTCCATGTATTTTATCTAAACAATATTGACGGATATCATAAAATACCTGCGTTTGAATTTCATTTAAAGACCTCATCAAAGGAATTGCATCTTTTTTGGAAATTCCACTTATGTGTGTTTCTGAACGAATTCTATTTGTATTATTATTAGAAGGCATAATATCGGGTATTTGAGGTTCATGGTCACTTTCCTCGTCGTCATCATTATTGTCTTGTCTAAATTGTTCATGTTCAATTCTATCCAATTCGGTTTCAGGTGCAATTTGAGCCCAGGCATCTTCCATTCCGCCACATTTTGCAATTGTCTCTTCTATAGATTCAATATCAATATCTGTTTGAAAACCTTTTCTGTTTTGTTCAACAATTTCTTTTACGCGAACAAGATTTCCTGATAATTTGATTGATCCGCTTTTAAAAAACTCTTCATGTGTATTAAATCGAGGGGGCTTTAACTGCGTATCAAAACGATAAGGTAAAAACAGCTGCATGTTGCTTAGATAGTAATTGTCTGGGTCTTTGGTTTCAGAGAATCTTGCATAGCGAATTATGGCTGGTGGGGTTCTTGAACGTTTTATAATGAAACCTAATTCATTTTGCAACTCAAAAGCTGGGTTTTTCTCGGAATCGACATTTGGATTTTCTGAACTTGACATAAGTCTATATTCTGACCAAAACTTAGCTATGCACATATCATCAAAAGGCTTTCCCTTAGGTCTATTCAAATATCGTTCAACATATCCAACCATAAATATGTTACTGTCTGTTAACGTACCTTCCTTTGCTCTACTCTGTAACACCTTAATCGGCAAAGTTATTTTAATATTATTTTTACCTGTTGGAATGAATTGAACACAGCGTGAAAATTGTTTTAATGGTAAACCTAAAATTCTAAGAGCACTTTCTGGACCGGACACCTCTCGGGAATGTAAATATGCAGTTGAAATTTTACGCATGCATGCCTTTGCTTCTAAGTTATTCTGTTTAGCCTCCTTATATGTTTGGCGTAAAAACAGTCCCATTTCCCTTTCTGCTTTAGTGATGTATGAAACTATATAAACTACACAGGCATAAGCATCAGTGACATATTGTATATCCAGATTTGCGTTCCAAGCTCTTAACATATGAGAATTATATTGATTAATCCATGATGCATTGACACCCCTTTTAAGAACTATGTAAGTTTTGTTTGTTAGTTTCTCACATGCTTGTTCGAAAGTTTCTTGACTAATATTCAAATGTGCATATAAAGCAGAAAGTGAACTATAACTTTCCTCCTCAGATGTCAACTCTTTCCATATTGATTCAAGTATTGCTTTCGCTGTTTCATTAGACATGTTATTTACCTTAGTATTTTCAGAAGGATGTTGTACATTATCATTATCATTTTCACCACTATCAGTAGTATTGTTTTCAATAGGTCGACAAATAAACGTTCTGTTGATGGTGGCTTTGGGAAATTAAAACGACATACCTTCTTGTTTTTCCGACAAGTTTTGGAATGTTTTGAACTATGTTTTTGCACATTTGAAACAATTTCGTGTAATTCAGGATCTATGTTTTCGTCTGGGAGTTCACACGATATATATTTGTCAATAAATTCGACAACTTTTTCATCTGTGTCAACATCTAATTTTGGACTATCTAAAATGTATACGATTCCGTGGATATGTATAGCACCTCGAGCTTGGATTTCGGATCTAAAAAACCAATCCGTAACATTGCCAATAGGATTCGATGGAGATAACAGAAATTTCTTCAAAAACAATTTAAATCTCTGGTCAAACAATCTGGCAATTGTGACAGGATTTGATCTTAAAAGCTCACGTTTCTGCATCCAATTTAAATCGCCCACTTTAATATTGGACCCTTGTTGAAGTAAAATAGTACTCAAGAATGACTCAAAGCGTAATTCACTACATGAAAAAGAAACGAAATAGGTTGGAGTACCAAGTTGTCTGATCATTGCAAAGAGATCTTTCTGGGTTGCTTGCCAAAATGCTGGACTACCTCTACAATTTTTCATAAAAGCATACCCCGTGTCTGAACGTAGAATGTTTTGCAGTGGTTCATCTTGTGTCAACATAGCAGCAGTTATGACATTTCCACCCATGCGACCTTGTCGAAGAGCAATAGATGTACCTGATAATAGTTGCTGCAATTCATAGATATATTGGGCATAAAATAAATATTCTGTGCATGATGCAAAGCGAGTATCTACTGACATTAATCTGTTCTTTAAATATTTACCTAGTGTTATTCTTACTTCTCTATTTTCAGAGAATGTATTCTTACCAGTAGGGAACAAATATGGAAATGAACAAGCTTCGTTTGATTTATCCATGAGAACTCGAACAGGTCTGTTATTTTCACCTGGGGAAATAGAAAATATCTTATCAGAATTATTCAAAATATTTGATGAAACATCAACAGGTTGAAGGCATGAACTTCCTAGTGTGTCACAAGTGTACCTTGCTATATTTTCATCTAATTCATCTAAATCACTATCATCGTTGTCGCTTTTGTTAGGTTTATCAGATTTATTTTCTTCAACTATTGGATGACTATCTAATTCATCCTGTTCATTTACCCAATCTTGGTTTAAAATAACATCATGATAATGTTTATTGTGTAATTGGAAATAGTTCAGTGCATTTCTAACATTATTTTTTGTGATTGTTTGGAATTCATAATGCCCTTTGTTCGATAGTCTTTTCTTAAGTTTCACACGTATCAATTCATCGTCATTTTGGCACCTCGGTAAAACATTTGTCATTTCAGTTAAATTACTTGGTACACAAATCGCTTCACCAACTATTTTCCTATCGTTTTGAGGGGAGACTTTAACTAATTTTAAAAAGACTATATTTTTGGATATTAAATGTTTTTCTAAATTATTTAAACAATTTATCTGATTTGGTATTGGACCAGGGTTCATATTATTAACGACCGATTCGGCTGGCATTTTACCTTGTAAAAGTTTCTTATTACACGTGAAACATATCCATAAAGATTTATAATTATCAGACCATGAACATTTCTCGGAGCACTCGTCATTACAATCATGATAATAAGTTTTAGTTATACATTTGTTTGCCACCCCTTCAACCTTTTTGCTTTTCTTTTCATATAGTGCCTCATGACATGCTTTGACTTGGTTTTTAAAAAGTAGTCTATGGCAAACACAACAAACAAAAATTGGACCTTCAGAGGTGTCTTTTTTAAATTGAGCTAAAGCTGTATCAATATTACTCATTTCTTTATTCTTTGATTCTCGTTTCTTTTTAATACATTCCTTTAATTTGATTCTATATCTTTTATCATTTTTGAATTTCAAAATACTTTTCTGTTTAACTTTGTTTCTAAATGGTATATCTTTCAGATATTTAACTTTTAAATCAGTTTCATACTTTTCTTTTAAGACAGGTTTTAAATCAGTTTCATACTTTTCTTTTAAGACAGGTTTTAAATCAGTTTCATACTTTTCTTTTAAGACAGGTTTTAAATCAGTTTCATACTTTTCTTTTAAGACAGGTTTTAAATCAGTTTCATACTTTTCTTTTAAGACTGGTTTTAAATCAGTTTCATACTTTTCTTTTAAGACTGGTTTTAAATCAGTTTCATACTTTTCTTTTAAGACTGGTTTTAAATCAGTTTCATACTTTTCTTTTAAGACAGGTTTTAAATCAGTTTCATACTTTATTTATTTATTTATTTATTTATTACAAAGCATTTATAAAGCGCTTATCTAATAGAAAAATTACTCTAAGCGCTGAACAAAAGTTCAAGCAGAATGCACAAAATAAAATAGAACAATATAATAACAAAAAATAAAAACCAGTGGATGAAGTAAAACAATTCCAAGGGCAATAATTGTTGCATATCGACACCTACTAAAAATAAGAAAATAGACTAATAGATTAATAAAACGGCAATTAAAAGGGAGAGCTTATCTGATTGACAAAATCAAATATATATAAATGAAAATAATAAAAATATTATCACAGCAATTCAAACATCACAGTACGCTAGTCTAAAAATATGAGTTTTTAAGCCTTTTTTAAAAGTAGAGAGCGATTTTTCTTTACGTAAATGTAATGGAAGGTCATTCCAGAATGTGGCACCAGCACTATCAAACCGCCGTGCACCGTAAGTTTTAGTTTTTACATCATTTGGTTGTTGTATTAGACCTTCGTTAGCCGACCTAAGTACTCTACCAGGTGTATAAGGTATGATCAGTTCTTCCAAATACTTAGGAGCTATTCCATGCAACGACTTAAACACGTACAGTAAAATTTTATATTGAGGTCTATATTTCACAGGAAGCCAGTGAAGTTGTTTAAGAACGGGAGTTATTGAGTCAAACTTCTTTGTTTTACTAATAAGTCTTGCTGCCGTGTTTTGAACGCGTTGCAGTCTTGATAATAATGAGCAGTTCACGTTACATAACAAAGCGTTCCCGTAATCTAGTCTGGATGTTACTAGGGAGCTGACTAATGTTTTACATGCATTCCCTGTAATGTATGGTCTGATACGCCCGATGTTCCTTATCTGATAAAAACACGATTTGGAAACGGCACTGACTTGTTGTTCCATACTCAGAGTTTTATCGAAGAATACGCCTAGGTTCTTCACACAGTTTGACTCACTTAAGATAGTGCCGTCAAAAGGAAGATTGTACAATGATATGTGTTTAACGCAGTGTTTTGGAGCGAAGACCACAAGCTCTGTTTTGTCTTGATTCAGTTTTAACAAGTTTGTGGACATCCAATCCTTGATATCCGATAAACAAGCCTTTAAACGTTCTGATAAATTGTCCCAATCACCATCTGGTTTGATTACTTGATATACCTGTGTATCATCAGCGTAAGAGTGGTATAGCATTTTATGTCTTTTGCATATTTCACTGACTGGCTTCGCATACATGCAATATAATTTCGGTCCTAATACAGAGGCTTGCGGAACACCATATTGAAGACGAAGATCATCAGATTGAGTGGTACCAATAGCCACGCGTTGAGTTCTATTTTTCAAGTAGGATCCGATCCATTTCAACGCATTATCAGAGACTCCAAAGGAATGATTAAGACGCTCCAACAGTATATCGTGGTCGATAACATCGAATGCAGCAGACAAATCGAGCATTAGAAGTACAACACAATAGTTTTTGTCAAGCGCAGATGCAATGTCATGATGCACGCGCAGAAGAGCAGTTTCTGTAGAATGCTTTGGTCGGTATGCAGATTGCATATTGTCATATAAGCTATTCGTTTCAATGTGGTGATCAAGTCGATACGCAACAACTTTCTCTAAAACTTTAGACAAAAAAGACAGATTTGAAACTGGGCGATAATTTTTGAAAACTTCCCTGTCCAGTGTTGGTTTTTTCAGCAACGGCCTAACTATAGCCTTTTTGAAATCTGATGGCACGTTTGATTCAGATAAGGAGCGGTTGACGATGTTCAAAATAGCTGGGAGCAATTCATTTGAGCATGATTTTAATAAATGTGTAGGCATGGGATCAAGTTCACACTGTTTCGATGGAGCGGACTGTACGATTTTTACAAGTTCTGTATGAGATGTCGGCTCGAAAGATGATAAGTAATCACCTACAAACTTCTTGTCGAATCTCATTACTTCGAACATATTTTCCGGCTTATTTTTAGCTGCGCTTAGATTAGTCCGAATAGTTTCAATCTTGTTCAGAAAGAACTGACAAAATGTGTTAGCAAGATCTTTCTCATTATCATGCGTTGGTAGAATTGTCTCATGTTTTTCTCCCATTATGTGTCTACTAAGTCGATACAGTTGTTTTTGATCGTGCTCGGCCTCTTTTACTTTAGTCGAATAATACTCTTTCTTGCTCCTAATAAGGAGTTTGTTTGCCTGAAAACTTGCATCTTTGTGGCTCTGTTTATGGATAGATAGGTTCGTTTTCCGCATGAGACGTTCCGTCTTACGCCGATTCCTTTTGGCATCACGAAGCTTTTCTGAGTGCCATTCGGTATTCGGTCGAACTCTTATCTCCTTTGACAATAACGGTGCATGTTTGTCGATCACTGATTTCGTATTCTTATCGTATACATTTAACAGACTTTCGAGTGGCTCTGTCGTGTTAACTACAGGAGTAACAGATTTCAAAAAGTCTTTACCAATATCAGCCAAATCAATATCTCGGTATTTCCGGTAAGTCACATTTTTTCGATATTTTGGCGGTTTTGAGATATTAAGATATGAAATAAGAGCAAAATGGTCACCGGCAGGATTTCCATTTTTATCACATAAATACGGATCCTGCACTACAGGTTTGTCCTTCAGAATTCGACTGCTTTCGCGTGTAATTACTACGTCTAGGGTGTGTCCATGGATATGAGTTGGACCTATTACGTGCTGTGTTAATCCATGATCCTGCAACGTTGCGAGGAAAGTACATGCATCACTGTCGTTCTTGTTATCTATGTGAAAATTAAGGTCACCAGTGATAGTAATCTCATCTCGAGTAAGCACTATTTCATCGAGAAATGAAGACCATTCTTCGAAAAATGTAGATGTTTTAAGCTTGTTAACTTGTGATGGTGGTGGTCGATAAATTACATAAAGTCGAAGATAGTGATGTTCTGCAGATATTATACATTCTAAAAGTTCGAAATGCGAAAAAGATGTTTTTCCGGTAATAGTTTTTACATCCAAGGCTTTGTTGTAAATGACGGCAACGCCACCTCCTTTTCGTTTTTTTCTGGCAATATGATGAAAGCCGTAACTATCTGGGATAATTTCTGCAATGACACTTTTATCAATATCGCTCCCGAGCCATGTTTCAGCCAACGCAAAAATGTCAATGTTGTTTGATGTGAGAAAGTCACAGATAGATGTTGTTTTGTTTTTTACTGATTGAGGATTCAGCGACACAAGGGATAAAGCAGTTTTGGAAAACGCTTTCAGCGAAGTCTTGATTTTGATTAGATTGTTTTCATTGCCTCTATTTTCGTTGTTTTTTAAAAGTTTCATGAGTGTTTGTGTTTGGTCTGGATCGAATG
>JAUJPP010000284.1:0-13140 GCA_030562195.1 Nipponacmea schrenckii
CGAAACATCTGATTTTCTGGGAGAAAGGGGCCAAAGCAACGAGGTATCCGTGTGAAAGTCTTTTTTGAAAAACATTATTTCCTACAGACGTAATTCGCTGACCCATATAAATGGCAAATTGGAAGTTTACCCGGATGTGCCACGCCCATCTCATTTCTTTTGGCGTGAAACTAATCACATTCTGAATGTATATTCACAGTACAAATTTGAAGCTTGTTCATCTAATGGATCACGAGATATACACACATACATTTCAAAAAGCGAAAATACTGCAAAATGTACCTTTATTTTCAAAAATCAAAAAATTCAATTTTCATTTTAAAAAATTTTGTTATACATTGTTGGAAAGAGGTTAAAAAGTACCTTAAGAATCTGAAAAAAATAACACTCCAAATTAATTAGGTCACGCTCTAGAGCAGTCCAAAGTTGCGAATTTTGCTGTTTTCGGGCAGCTATAAAACCGGAAGTTGATGTCTGAGGTCAAAGGTCAAAGTGTCAACTAATAGCCAAGGTCAATGACCTTTGACCTACTAAAGGTCAAAGTCACCAAAGGTCAAGGTCACGAGAAATAAGCCCTCAAACTTTGAAAAAATTCAACCGGATGTTGCAAAATTGCAAAAGCAAAATTCAAAAATCGGCTCCCACAGTTTTTTTTGTAATAGACTGAAGCTACAAGAAATGTAAACATCACGGAAATTAGACATAACCCTGAGGCCCCATTTTGAGTTTTACAAAAAAGTAACATTTCAAGATGGCGGCCAAAGTTTCACTTCCGGTTCGGATTTTTTCTTCTTCGTTTTTTTGTTTTCTAATTTAATTAAGATTGACATAAATTTTGTTGCGATACATCAATTACAGCACAAGTAGGTCAACCGGAAGTTTAAACCCTTTTTACGTTGAAACCGGAAATGAAGCAAAAATTTTGACTCTGCCAATGTTTTTAAATTCATGACACTTGAAGGCACCCAAATTTTCAGATCAATCAGTCCTTAAATAGCAAAGTTGCAAAAATGTGCAAAATACGGCAAAAAAATGTGTGCTACGAATTTTCGAATTTCGAAATTTTTCAACTGCTATCTTGTTGGAAATTATATCAAGTTTCCAAAAATGCAAACCCGAAGAAAATCGATTAAAAATTGCGACTTCTAGAGCTACTGACCGACTTTTTAAACATGTTGCAACGCAGCACTTCCGGTTTTGCAAAAATGTTCCAATTTATATTCATTTACAACGTTGCCACTACAGAAGGTCTAGGAAAGTTGAATAATTGCTGCAACTACTGTAGTCTAAGAGCAGGAAGGTGTGGAAAAAACGAAAAAAAAAAAAAAAAAAAAAGAATTGACAAACCGAAAACAAACTGGGACTTTGCTGAAAGCAAAGTCCCACAACTAGAGCCACACGTGGCACAGAGTGGGACTTTGCTAACGTCGCAAATTGCAACAAACAGACAGAAACATCTGATTTTCTGGGATAAACTGGCCAAAGCAATAAGGTATCTGTGTGCAAGGTAATTTTTAAAAAAAACTTATTTCCTACAAACGTAATACGCTGACCCATATATATGGAAAACTGAAAATTTACCCGGATGTGCCACGCCCATCTAATTCTTTTCAGCGTGAATCTAATCACATTCAAAATGTATATTCACAGTACAAATTTGAAGTTTGTCCATCCAATAGATCACGAGATATACACACATACATTTAAAAAAAAACGTAAATACGGCAAAATGTACTTTTATTTTCAAAAATCAAAAATTTCAATTTTCATTTTAAAAACTTTTTTTATACATCGCTAGAAAGGGGACAAAAAGCACCTTAAGAATCTAAAAAAATTAACCCTCTAAATTAATTAGGTCACACTCTAGAGCAGTCCAAAGTTGCGAATTTTGCTGTTTTCAGGCAGCTATAAAACCGGAAGTTGATGTCTGAGGTCAAAGGTCAAAAGGTCAACTAATAGCCAAGGTCAATGACCTTTGACCTACTAAAGGTCAAAGTCACCAAAGGTCAAGGTCACGAGAAATAAGCCCCCAAACTTCGAAAAAATTCAACCGGATGTTGCAAAAATGCAAAAGCAAAATTCAAAAATCGGCTCCCACAGTTTTTTTCGTAATCGACTAAAGCTACAAGAAATGTAAACATCGCGGAAATTAGACATTACCCTGAGGCCCCATTTTGAGTTTTACAAAAAAGTGACATTTCAAGATGGCGGCCAAAGTTTCACTTCCGGTCCGGATTTTTTCTTCTTCTTTTTTTTGTCTTCTAATTTAATTAAGATTGACATAAATTTTGTTGCGATACATCAATTACAGCACAAGTAGGTCAACCGGAAGTTTAAACCCTTTTTACGTTGAAACCGGAAATGAAGCAAAAATTTTGACTCTGCCAATGTTTTTAAATTCATGACACTTGAAGGCACACAAATTTTCAGATCAATCGGTCTAAAAATAGCAAAGTTGCAAAAATGTGCAAAATACGGCAAAAAAATGTGTGCTACGAATTTTCGAATTTCGAAATTTTTCAACTGCTATCTTGTTGGAAATTATTTCAAGTTTCTAAAAATGCAAACCCGAAGAAAATCGATCAATAATTGCGACTTCTAGAGCCACTGACCGACTTTTTAGGCATGTTGCAACGCAGCACTTATGGTTTTGCAAAAATGTTCCAATTTATATTTAATAGAAACGTCGCCACAACAGAAGGTTTAGAGAAGTTGTGAAATTGCTGCAACTATTGCAGCCTAGGCTGTGTGAGGTGTGTAAATTTCGAAAAAAAAAAAAAAAAAAAAAAAAAAAAAAAGACAAACCGAAAACAAACTGGGACTTTGCGGTAGCAAAGTCCCACAACTAGATATAACTGTTTTAACTTTTCCCTTCTGTTTTTCTAAGTAAAAAAATTCAACCGGAAATTGCGAAAAAGCAAAAGCGAAATTCAAAATTCGGCTCCCACAGTTTTTTTCGCAATCGAATGAAATTCACATTTACATCAAATTTATGCAAATTCATATTCACCCCGAGGCCCCATTTTTGATTTTACAAAAGTGTGAAATTTCAATATGGCGGCCAAAGTTTCACTTCCGGTCTAAATCTTATTTTAAAATCGGCTGTAGAATTTTACTTTATATCGATGACCAAAATTTCGTTGACCTACATTACTTACAGCGGAATTTGTCCCTGTTTTTCGAACCGGAAGTTCAAGTACATTTTATGTGAAAACCGGAAGTGACGCAAAAATTTTGATTGTTTCAATTTGTTTACTTTACTGACTTTTATGTGCAAAATGAATTTCATATTGATCGGACAATTAATAAAAAAGTTGATTTTTTTTGTCAAAAAATTTTTAAAATTTTGATTGCAAAAAGTGTGCAAAAAAGTTTCAATTTTCGACATTTTTAAACTGCTATCTTGTGGGATTTATACAGCAGATTCTAAAACTGAAAACCCGAGGAAAATCGGACCAAAAATGCGACCTCTAGAGCCATTGACCTGTTTTTTACTATTTTCGGCTGTAGCACTTCCGGTTGTGCAAAAATGTTCCAATTTATATTCATTAGGAAGGGTCCCAAAATCTAAGGTCCAGGAATGTCAAATGGTTGCTGCAACTATAGCAGTCTAGGCATAGGAAGGTGTGTAAAAATCGAAAAAAAAAAAAAAAAAAAAAAAATAGACATTTCGAAAACAAACTGGGACTTTGCGGAAGCAAAGTCCCACAAAAAAAAAAAAAAAAAACTAGAGCCACACGTGGCACAGAGTGGGACTTTGCTAACGTCGCAAATTGCAACAAACAGACAGAAACATCTGATTTTCTGGGATAAACTGGCCAAAGCAATAAGGTATCTGTGTGCAAGGTAATTTTTAAAAAAAACTTATTTCCTACAAACGTAATACGCTGACCCATATATATGGAAAACTGAAAATTTACCCGGATGTGCCACGCCCATCTTATTCTTTTCAGCGTGAATCTAATCACATTCAAAATGTATATTCACAGTACAAATTTGAAGTTTGTCCATCCAATAGATCACGAGATATACACACATACATTTAAAAAAAAAGTAAATACGGCAAAATGTACTTTTATTTTCAAAAATCAAAAATTTCAATTTTCATTTTAAAAACTTTTTTTATACATCGCTAGAAAGAGGACAAAAAGCACCTTAAGAATCTAAAAAAATTAACCCTCTAAATTAATTAGGTCACACTCTAGAGCAGTCCAAAGTTGCGAATTTTGCTGTTTTCAGGCAGCTATAAAACCGGAAGTTGATGTCTGAGGTCAAAGGTCAAAGTGTCAACTAATAGCCAAGGTCAATGACCTTTGACCTACTAAAGGTCAAAGTCACCAAAGGTCAAGGTCACGAGAAATAAGCCCCCAAACTTCGAAAAAATTCAACCGGATGTTGCAAAAATGCAAAAGCAAAATTCAAAAATCGGCTCCCACAGTTTTTTTCGTAATCGACTAAAGCTACAAGAAATGTAAACATCGCGGAAATTAGACATTACCCTGAGGCCCCATTTTGAGTTTTACAAAAAAGTG
The DNA here is from genome assembly GCA_030562195.1 of Nipponacmea schrenckii. Taxonomy (NCBI): domain Eukaryota; kingdom Metazoa; phylum Mollusca; class Gastropoda; family Lottiidae; genus Nipponacmea; species Nipponacmea schrenckii. The sequence goes on from JAUJPP010000284.1 coordinate 4,533, forward strand.
ACATTTCAAGATGGCGGCCAAAGTTTCACTTCCGGTCCGTATTTTTTTTTTCTTCATTTTTTTTTTCTTCTAATTTAATTAAGATTGACATAAATTTTGTTGCGATACATCAATTACAGCACAAGTAGGTCAACCGGAAGTTTAAACCCTTTTTACGTTGAAACCGGAAATGAAGCAAAAATTTTGACTCTGCCAATGTTTTTAAATTCATGACACTTGAAGGCACCCAAATTTTCAGATCAATCGGTCTTAAAATAGCAAAGTTGCAAAAATGTGCAAAATACGGCAAAAAAATGTGTGCTACGAATTTTCGAATTTCGAAATTTTTCAACTGCTATCTTGTTGGAAATTATTTCAAGTTTCTAAAAATGCAAACCCGAAGAAAATCGATCAATAATTGCGACTTCTAGAGCCACTGACCGACTTTTTAGGCATGTTGCAACGCAGCACTTATGGTTTTGCAAAAATGTTCCAATTTATATTTAATAGAAACGTCGCCACAACAGAAGGTTTAGAGAAGTTGTGAAATTGCTGCAACTATTGCAGCCTAGGCTGTGTGAGGTGTGTAAATTTCGAAAAAAAAAAAAAAAAAAAAAAAAAAAAAAAACTAGAGCCACACGTGGCACAGAGTGGAACTTTGCTAACGTTGCAAACTTGCAACAAACAGGCCGAAACATCTGATTTTCTGGGAGAAACTGGCCGAAGCAGCAAGGTATCTGTGTGCAAAGAATTTTTTGGAAAAATGTTATTTCCTACAGATGTAAAGCGTTGACCGATATAACTGGTAAATTGGAAGTTTACCCGTATGTGCCACGCCCATCTAATTTACTTTTGCGTAAATCTAATCTCATACAAAATATATATTCATGGTACAAATTTGAAGCTTGTACATCTTATAGATCGCGAGATATACACACATACATTTCAAAAAAGCAAAATGTACTTTAGTTTTAAAAGTGCAAAAATTAAATTTTCATTTTGAAAAATTTTGTTGTACATCGCTGGAAAGAGGACTAAAGGCGCCTTAAGAATCTGAAAAAAATAACCCCCTAAATTAATTAGGTCACGCTCTGGAGCAGTCCAAAGTAGCGAATTTTGCTGTTTTTGGGCAGCTATAAAACCGGAAGTAGACGTCGGAAGCCTAATGTCAAATTGTCAACTGATAGCCAAAGTCAGTGACCAATGACCTTGTAAAGGTCAAGGTTACTAAAGGTCATGGTCACTAGAAATAAGCCCCCAAACTAAAAATAACTGATTTTTTTTGCAAATGTCGCAAAATTGCAACAAACAGACAGAATCATTTGATTTTTTTTGGGGTCTACTGGCCAAAGTAATGAGGTATATGTATGCAAGGTACTTTTTTGAAAAACGTTATTTCCTGCAGCCCTAATTCGCTGACCGATATAAATGGTAAATTTGAAGTTCACCCGGATGTGCCACGCCCATCTCATTTTTTAGGACAGGAATCTAATCATATTCAAAATGTATATTCACGGTACAAATTTGAAGCTTGTACAGCTAATAGATCACGAGATATACACACATAGATTTTTAACAAGCGAATATACGGCAAAATGTACTTATCTTTGCAAAAATCAAAAACTTCATTTTTCATTTTAAAAACTTTTGTTATACATCGTTGGAAAGAGGACAAAAATCGCCTTAAGAATCTGAAAAAAATAACACTCTAAATTAATTAGGTCACGCTCTAGAGCAGTCCAAAGTTGCGAATTTTGCTGTTTTCGCGCAGCTATAAAACCGGAAGTAGATGTCGGAGGTCAAAGGTCAAAGTATCAACTGATAGCCAAGGTCTATGACCTTTGACCTACTAAAGGTCATGGTCACCAAAGGTCAAGGTCACGAGAAATAAGCCCCCAAACTTCGAAAAAATTCAACCGGATGTTGCAAAAAAGCAAAAGCAAAATTCAAAAATCGATTTCCAACATTTTGATCGCAATCGACTAAGCTTTCCAGAAATATAAACATCACACAAATCGCTCTTACCGTAGAGGCCCCATTTTGAGTTTTACAAAAAAGTGACATTTCAAGATGGCGGCTAATGTTTCACTTCCGGTCCGGATTTTTTCTGCTTCGTTTTTTTGTCTTCCAATTTAATTAGGATTGACATAAATTTTGTTGCGATACATCAATTACAGCACAAGTAGGTCAACCGGAAGTTTAAACCCGTTTTACGCTGAAACCGGAAATGAAGCAAAAATTCTGACTCTGCCAATGTTTTCATATTCGTGACACTTGAAGGCACCCAAATTTTCAGATCAATCGGTCTTAAAATAGCAAAGTTGCAAAAATGTGCAAAATACGACAAAAAAATGTGTGCTATGAAATTTCGAATTTCGAATTTTTTTAATTGCTATTTTGTTGGAAATTGTTTCAAGTTTTCAAAAATGCAAACCCGACGAAAATCGGTCCAAAAATGCGAGTTCTAGAGCCACTGACCGACTTTTTAGACATGTTGCAATGCAGCACTTCCGGTTTTGCAAAAATGTTCCAATTTATATTTAATAGAAATTTCGCCACAACAGAAGGTGTAGAGAAGATGTGAAATTGCTGCAACTATTGCAGCCTAGGCTGTGTGCCCTGTGTAAATTTCGAAAAAAAAAAAAAAAAAAAAAAAAAAAAAAAAAAAACAAACCGAAAACAAACTGGGACTTTGCGGTAGCAAAGTCCCACAACTAGAGCCACACGTGGCACAGAGTGGGACTTTGCTAACGTCGCAAATTGCAACAAACAGACAGAAACATCTGATTTTCTGGGATAAACTGGCCAAAGCAATAAGGTATCTGTGTGCAAGGTAATTTTTTAAAAAAACTTATTTCCTACAAACGTAATACGCTGACCCATATATATGGAAAACTGAAAATTTACCCGGATGTGCCACGCCCATCTAATTCTTTTCAGCGTGAATCTAATCATATTCAAAATGTATATTCACAGTACAAATTTGAAGTTTGTCCATCCAATAGATCACGAGATATACACACATACATTTAAAAAAAAAAACGTAAATACGGCAAAATGTACTTTTATTTTCAAAAATCAAAAATTTCAATTTTCATTTTAAAAACTTTTTTTATACATCGTTGGAAAGAGGACAAAAAGCACCTTAAGAATCTAAAAAAATTAACCCTCTAAATTAATTAGGTCACACTCTAGAGCAGTCCAAACTTGCGAATTTTGCTGTTTTCAGGCAGCTATAAAACCGGAAGTTGATGTCTGAGGTCAAAGGTCAAAGTGTCAACTAATAGCCAAGGTCAATCACCTTTGACCTACTAAAGGTCAAAGTCACCAAAGGTCAAGGTCACGCGAAATAAGCCCCCAAACTTCGAAAAAAAATTTAACCGGATGTTGCAAAATTGCAAAAGCGAAATTCAAAAATCGGCTCCCACAGTTTTTTTCGTAATCGACTAAAGCTACAAGAAATGTAAACATCGCGGAAATTAGACATTACCCTGAGGCCCCATTTTGAGTTTTACAAAAAAGTGACATTTCAAGATGGCGGCCAAAGTTTCACTTCCGGTTCGGATTTTTTCTTCTTCATTTTTTTGTCTTCTAATTTAATTAAGATTGACATAAATTTTGTTGCGATACATCAATTACAGCACAAGTAGGTCAACCGGAAGTTTAAACCCTTTTTACGTTGAAACCGGAAATGAAGCAAAAATTTTGACTCTGCCAATGTTTTTAAATTCATGACACTTGAAGGCACACAAATTTTCAGATCAATCGGTACTTAAATAGCAAAGTTGCAAAAATGTGCAAAATACGGCAAAAAAATGTGTGCTACGAATTTTCGAATTTCGAAATTTTTCAACTGCTATCTTGTTGGAAATTATATCAAGTTTCCAAAAATGCAAACCCGAAGAAAATCGATTAAAAATTGCGACTTCTAGAGCTACTGACCGACTTTTTAAACATGTTGCAATGCAGCACTTCCGGTTTTGCAAAAATGTTCCAATTTATATTCATTTACAACGTTGCCACTACAGAAGGTCTAGGAAAGTTGAATAGTTGCTGCAACTACTGTAGTCTAAGAGCAGGAAGGTGTGGAAAAAACGAAAAAAAAAAAAAAAAAAAAAAAGAATTGACAAACCGAAAACAAACTGGGACTTTGCTGAAAGCAAAGTCCCACAACTAGAGCCACTTGTGGCACAGAGTGGGACTTTGCTAACGTCGCAAATTGCAACAAACAGACAGAAACATCTGATTTTCTGGGATAAACTGGCCAAAGCAATAAGGTATCTGTGTGCAAGGTAATTTTTAAAAAAAAACGTATTTCCTACCGCAAAGTCCCACAATAACACCGCTTTTATAGATATACTACTTCTCTTTAATTTAAGCAACATTTCAATTTACATACAGGAATCTTTGTCAAGTTATACAATAATGATAAAGAACACAGAGTAACAAGTATAAATAGCAAATATAAACAATAAACTATCTCTTATATAGTGATATATCGAATCTATTCTCTCACTAAATAACTTCTGTTTTTAATAAAAGTTTGTAGACCGGTGTGACAGTTTGAGATGTCCACGTGGGCTAGGATGTCCAGTTTGCAAAGATAATTCTTAAAGAAACATTTTTATAAATAAGATCTAAATATCAAAAGAATAGGATAGGATGTTAATTGTGGGACTTTGCTACCGCAAAGTCCCAGTTTGTTTTCGGTTTGTCAATTCTTTTTTGTGGGACTTTGCGGTAGCAAGACCTTCTATAGTGGCAACGTGTTGCATAAATATAAAATGGAACTTTTTTGCAAAACCAGAAGTGCTGCGTTGCAACTAACCAAAAAAGTAGGAAAATGGCTCTAGATGTCGCAATTTTTGATCGATTTTCTTCGGGTTTGCATTTTTAAAAACTTGAACTAGTTTCAAACAAGATAGCAGTTAAAAAAATTCGAAATTCGAAAATTCGTAGCACACATTTTTTTGCCGTATTTTGCACTTTTTTGCAACTTTGCTATTTTAAGACCGATTGATCTGAAAATTTGGGTGCCTTCAAGTGTCATGAATTTAAAAACATTGGCAGAGTCAAAATTTCTGCTTTATTTCCGGTTTCAACGTAAAAAGGGTTTAAACTTCCGGTTGACCTACTTGTGCTGTAATTGATGTAGCGCAACAAAATTTATGTCAATCTTAATTAAATTAGAAGACAAAAAAACGAAGAAGAAAAAATCCGAACCGGAAGTGAAACTTTGGCCGCCATCTTGAAATGTTACTTTTTTGTAAAACTCAAAATGGGGCCTCAGGGTTATGTCTAATTTCCGTGATGTTTAAATTTCTTGTAGCTTCAGTCGATTACGAAAAAAACTGTGGGAGCCGATTTTTGAATTTTGCTTTTGCATTTTTGCAACATCCGGTTGAATTTTTTCAAAGTTTGGAGGCTTATTTCTCGTGACCTTGACCTTTGGTGACTTTGACCTTTCGTAGGTCAAAGGTCACTGACCTTGGCTATCAGTTAATACTTTGACCTCCGACCTCAACTTCCGGTTTTATAGCTGCCCGAAAACAGCAAAATTCGTAACTTTGGACTGCTCTAGAGCGTGACCTAATTAATTTAGAGTGTTAATTTTTTTTAGATTCTTAAGGTGCTTTTGTCCTCTTTCCAAAGATGTATAACAAAAGATTTTAAAATGAAAATTGAAATTTTTGATTTTTGAAAATAAAAGTACATTTCGCCGTATTTACGTTTTTTTGAAATGTATGTGTATATCTCGTGATCTATTGAATGTACAAACTTCAAATTTGTACTGTGAATATACATTTTGAATGTGATTAGATTCACGCTGAAAAGAATTAGATGGGCGTGGCACATCCGGGTAAATTTTCAGTTTTCCTTATATATGGGTCAGCGTATTACGTTTGTAGGAAATACGTTTTTTTTAAAAATTACCTTGCACACAGATACCTTATTGCTTTGGCCAGTTTATCCCAGAAAATCAGATGTTTCTGTCTGTTTGTTGCAATTTCTTTTTTGAAATGTATTTGTGCATATCTCGTGATCTATTAGATGTTCAAGCTTCAAATTTGTACCGTTACTATATATTTCAAATGTGATTAGATTTACGCCAAAATAAATGAGATGGGCGTGGCACATCCGGGTAAACTTACAATTTTTCATTTATATCGGTCAGCGCTCTACGTCTGTAGGAAATAACGTTTTTCAAAAAGGTACTTTGCACACAGATACCCTGTTGGTTTGGCCAGTTTCTTCCAGAAAATTAGATGTTTCGGCCTGTTTGTTGCAATTTGGCAACGTTAGCAAAGTCCCACTCTGTGCCACGTGTGGCTCTAGTTGTGGGACTTTGCTACCGCAAAGTCCCAGTTTGTTTTCGGTTTGTCAATTCTTTTTTTTTTTTTTTTTTTTTCGAAATTTACACACCTCACTGTGCCTAGGCTACAATAGTTGCAATTTTTTCACAACTTCTCTAGACCTTCTATAGTGGCAACGTGTTGCATAAATATAAAATGGAACTTTTTTGCAAAACCAGAAGTGCTGCGTTGCAACTAACCAAAAAAGTAGGAAAATGGCTCTAGATGTCGCAATTTTTGCCGTATTTTGCACTTTTTTGCAACTTTGCTATTTTAAGACCGATTGATCTGAAAATTTGGGTGCCTTCAAGTGTCATGAATTTAAAAACATTGGCAGAGTCAAAATTTTTGCTTCATTTCCGGTTTCAACGTAAAAAGGGTTTAAACTTCCGGTTGACCTACTTGTGCTATAATTGATGTATCGCAACAAAATTTATGTCAATCTTAATTAAATTAGAAAACAAAAAAACGAAGAAGAAAAAATCCGAACCGGAAGTAAAACTTTGGCCGCCATCTTGAAATGTCACTTTTTTGTAAAACTCAAAATGGGGCCTCAGGGTTATGTCTAATTTCCGTGATGTTTACATTTCTTGTAGCTTCAGTCGATTACGAAAAAAACTGTGGGAGCCGATTTTTGAATTTTGCTTTTGCATTTTTGCAACATCCGGTTGAATTTTTTCAAAGTTTGGAGGCTTATTTCTCGTGACCTTGACCTTTGGTTACTTTGACCTTTGGTAGTTCAAAGGTCATTGACCTTGGCTATCAGTTGATACTTTGACCTTTGACCTCCGACCTCAACTTCCGGTTTTATAGCTGCCCGAAAACAGCAAAATTCGCAACTTTGGACTGCTCTAGAGCGTGACCTAATTAATTTAGAGTGTTATTTTTTTTAGATTCTTAAGTTGCTTTTTGTCCTCTTTCCAAAGATGTATAACAAAAGATTTTAAAATGAAAATTGAAATTTTTGATTTTTGAAAATAAAAGTACATTTTGCCGTATTTACGTTTTTTTGAAATGTATGTGTGTATATCTCGTGATCTATTGGATGTACAAACTTCAGATTTGTACTGTGAATATACATTTTGAATGTGATTAGATTCACGCTGAAAAGAATTAGATGGGCGTGGCACATCCGGGTAAATTTTCAGTTTTCCTTATATATGGGTCAGCGTATTACGTTTGTAGGAAATACGTTTTTTTTTAAAAATTACCTTGCACACAGATACCTTATTGCTTTGGCCAGTTTATCCTAGAAAATTAGATGTTTCTGTCTGTTTGTTGCAATTTGCAACGTTAGCAAAGTCCCACTCTGTGCCACAAGTGGCTCTAGTTTATCTAATGTTACAATATCTATTATTGTATAACTTGATAAAGATTCCTGTATGTAAATTGAAATGTTGCTTAAATTAAAGAGAAGTAGTATATCTATAATAGTGGTCTTATTTATCTAAAGTTACTATATCTATTATTGTATAGCTTGATAAAGATTCCTGTATGTAAATTGAAACGTTGCTTAAATTCAAGAGAAGTAGTATATCTATAATAGTGGTCTTATTTATCTAATGTTACTATATCTATTATTGTATAGCTTGATAAAAGTTGCTGTATGTAAATTGAAACGTTGCTTAAATTAAAGAGAAGTGGTATATCTATAATAGTGGTCTTATTTATCTAAAGTTACTATATCTATTATTGTATAGCTTGATAAAGATTCCTGTATGTTAATTGAAATGTTGTTTAAATTAAAGAGAAGTAGTATATCTATAATAGTGGTGTTATTTATCTAAAGTTACTATATCTATTATTGTATAACTTGATAAAGATTCCTGTATGTGAATTGAAACGTTGCTTAAATTAAAGAGAAGTAGTATATCTATAATAGCGGTGTTATTTATCTAAAGTTACTATATCTTTTATTGTATAACTTGATAAAGATTGCTGTATGTGAATTGAAACGTTGTTTAAATTAAAGAGAAGTAGTATATCTATAATAGTGGTCTTATTTATCTAAAGTTACTATATCTATTATTGTATAACTTGATAAAGATTGCTGTATGTGAATTGAAACGTTGTTTAAATTAAAGAGAAGTAGTATATCTATAATAGTGGTCTTATTTATCTAAAGTTACTATATCTTTTATTGTATAGCTTGATAAAGATTGCTGTATGTGAATTGAAACGTTGTTTAAATTAAAGAGAAGTAGTATATCTATAATAGTAGTCTTATTTATCTAAAGTTACTATATCTATTATTGTATAACTTGATAAAGATTCTT
>JAUJPP010000285.1:0-12288 GCA_030562195.1 Nipponacmea schrenckii
ATTCAAAAATTTTAAATTCAAATTTGGAAAAATTTACCCCAATTTAAAAAGTTTCACAGTTTTTTAAAGAAGCAAAATTCGGGGTTACAATGTTTTCAATGAAATTTTTTTTTTTTTTTTTTTTTTTTTTTTTTTTTTTTTTTTTTTTTTTTTTTTTTTTTTTTTTTTTTTTTTTTTTTTTTTTTTTTTTTTTTTTTTTTTTTTTTTTTTTTTTTTTTTTTTTTTTTTTTTTTTTTTTTTTTTTTTTTTTTTTTTTTTTTTTTTTTTTTTTTTTTTTTTTTTTTTTTTTTTTTTTTTTTTTTTTTTTTTTTTTTTTTTTTTTTTTTTTTTTTTTTTTTTTTTTTTTTTTTTTTTTTTTTTTTTTTTTTTTTTTTTTTTTTTTTTTTTTTTTTTTTTTTTTTTTTTTTTTTTTTTTTTTTTAAAAACATAAGCTTTATCGTTTTGGTATTCTTAATGATCCCTTTTGTCCCTTTTGCAAAGATGTAGAAGATTTAGAACACATTTTCTTATTATGTCAGTCTTCAGAAATTTGTAAAAAATTTATCTCAAGAATGATTGAAGTGTTTTTTCAAAACACGGGTTTTACAGAGATGCAATTTTCCGAATGGTTACTATTTGGTTATCCCAGTGAAAAAGATGGTGACAGTTTATTTTTAATTTTAATATTTTCATGTTATAGATTGTCTGTTGTTAAACGCAGGTTAATGCGTATGAAAAATTCACAAAAGATTAACTTAGTATCATTATTTAAATTATCCTTGTCTAATCACTTGAATATTATATATAATAACCTAATGAAGTACAGCAAGCATCAGTCATTTTTACAATTGTTTGGTTTTAATACTTATTTATCTGTTAAAAATGATATTGTCATAGTCAATTTTGATAGTTTTTAAAGCATTCACTGTGATGTTTTTTTAATATTTTATATATTGTAATTTTATAGCTTTTATAAATAATAAAAAGAAAAAAAAAAAAAACCAGTTCTCGTTCGATCACTGATGTTAAGCAACGTCGGGCTCGGTTAGTACTTGGATGGGTGACCGCCTGGGAACACCGAGTGCTGTAGACTCTCTTTTGCTCCGTGCACGGCTTGTTATATAAATCTTTTTCGCCAAAGACCCGCCAGAAAAAGTCATAGGCAATGTCTACGGCCATACCACGTTGAAAGCACCAGTTCTCGTCCGATCACTGAAGTTAAGCAACGTCGGGCTCGGTTAGTACTTGGATGGGTGACCGCCTGGGAACACCGAGTGCTGTAGACACTCTTTTGCTCCGTGCACGGCTTGTTATATAAATCTTTTTCGCCAAAGACCCGCCAGAAAAAGTCATAGGCAATGTCTACGGCCATACCACGTTGAAAGCACCAGTTCTCGTCCGATCACTGAATAGCCCACAATGTTTTTTGGACAAATCATAAGCTTTATCGTTTGGGTATTCTTAATGATCCCTTTTGTCCCTTTTGCAAAGATGTAGAAGATTTAGAACACATTTTCTTATTATGTCAGTCTTCAGAAATTTGTAAAAAATTTATCTCAAGAATGATTGAAGTGTTTTTTCAAAACACGGGTTTTACAGAGATGCAATTTTCCGAATGGTTACTATTTGGTTATCCCAGTGAAAAAGATGGTGACAGTTTATTTTTAATTTTAATATTTTCATGTTATAGATTGTCTGTTGTTAAACGCAGGTTAATGCGTATGAAAAATTCACAAAAGATTAACTTAGTATCATTATTTAAATTATCCTTGTCTAATCACTTGAATATTATATATAATAACCTAATGAAGTACAGCAAGCATCAGTCATTTTTACAATTGTTTGGTTTTAATACTTATTTATCTGTTAAAAATGATATTGTCATAGTCAATTTTGATAGTTTTTAAAGCATTCACTGTGATGTTTTTTTAATATTTTATATATTGTAATTTTATAGCTTTTATAAATAATAAAAAGAAAAAAAAAAAAAACCAGTTCTCGTCCGATCACTGAAGTTAAGCAACGTCGGGCTCGGTTAGTACTTGGATGGGTGACCGCCTGGGAACACCGAGTGCTGTAGACTCTCTTTTGCTCCGTGCACGGCTTGTTATATAAATCTTTTTCGCCAAAGACCCGCCAGAAAAAGTCATAGGCAATGTCTACGGCCATACCACGTTGAAAGCACCAGTTCTCGTCCGATCACTGAAGTTAAGCAACGTCGGGCTCGGTTAGTACTTGGCTGGGTGACCGCCTGGGAACACCGAGTGCTGTAGACTCTCTTTTGCTCCGTGCACGGCTTGTTATATAAATCTTTTTCGCCAAAGACCCGCCAGAAAAAGTCATAGGCAATGTCTACGGCCATACCACGTTGAAAGCACCAGTTCTCGTCCGATCACTGAAGTAAAGCAACGTCGGGCTCGGTTAGTACTTTGGGTGGGTGACCGCCTGGGAACACCGAGTGCTGTAGACTCTCTTTTGCTCCGTGCACGGCTTGTTATATAAATCTTTTTTGCCAAAGACCCGCCAGAAAAAGTCATAGGCAATGTCTACGGCCATACCACGTTGAAAGCACCAGTTCTCGTCCGATCACTGAAGTTAAGCAACGTCGCGCTCGGTTAGTACTTGGATGGGTGACCGCCTGGGAACACCGAGTGCTGTAGACTCTCTTTTGCTCCGTGCACGGCTTGTTATATAAAACTTTTTCGCCAAAGACCCGCCAGAAAAAGTCATAGGCAATGTCTATGGCCATGGCACGTTGAAAGCACCAGTTCTCGTCCGATCACTGAAGTTAAGCAACGTCGGCTCGGTTAGTACTTGGATGGGTGACCGCCTGGGAACACCGAGTGCTGTAGACTCTCTTTTGCTCCGTGCACGGCTTGTTATATAAATCTTTTTCGCCAAAGACCCGCCAAAAAAAGTCATAGGCAATGTCTACGGCCATACCACGTTGGAAGCACCAGTTCTCGTCCGATCACTGAAGTTAAGCAACGTCGGGCTCGGTTAGTACTTGGATGGGTGACCGCCTGGGAACACCGAGTGCTGTAGACTCTCTTTTGCTCCGTGCACGGCTTGTTATATAAATCTTTTTTGCCAAAGACCCGCCAGAAAAAGTCATAGGCAATGTCTACGGCCATACCACGTTGAAAGCACCAGTTCTCGTCCGATCACTGAAGTTAAGCAACGTCGGGCTCGGTTAGTACTTGGATGGGTGACCGCCTGGGAACACCGAGTGCTGTAGACTCTCTTTTGCTCCGTGCACGGCTTGTTATATAAATCTTTTTCGCCAAAGACCCGCCAGAAAAAGTCATAGGCAATGTCTACGGCCATACCACGTTGAAAGCATCAGTTCTCGTCCGATCACTGAAGTTAAGCAACGTCGGGCTCGGTTTGTACTTGGATGGGTGACCGCCTGGGAACACCAGTGCTGTAGACTCTCTTTTGCTCCGTGCACGGCTTGTTATATAAATCTTTTTCGCCAAAGACCCGCCAGAAAAAGTCATAGGCAATGTCTACGGCCATACCACGTTGAAAGCACCATTTCTCGTCCGATCACTGAAGTTAAGCAACGTCGGGCTCGGTTAGTACTTGGATGGGTGACCGCCTGGGAACACCGAGTGCTGTAGACTCTCTTTTGCTCCGTGCACGGCTTGTTATATAAATCTTTTTCGCAAAAGACCCGCCAGAAAAAGTCATAGGCAATGTCTACGGCCATACCACGTTGAAAGCACCAGTTCTCGTCCGATCACTGAAGTTAAGCAACGTCGGGCTCGGTTAGTACTTGGATGGGTGACCGCCTGGGAACACCGAGTGCTGTAGACTCTCTTTTGCTCCGTGCACGACTTGTTATATAAATCTTTTTCGCCAAAGACCCGACAGAAAAAGTCATAGGCAATGTCTACGGCCATACCACGTTGAAAGCACCAGTTCTCGTCCGATCACTGAAGTTAAGCAACGTCGGGCTCGGTTAGTACTTGGATGGGTGACCGCCTGGGAACACCGAGTGCTGTAGACTCTCTTTTGCTCCGTGCACGGCTTGTTATATAAATCTTTTTCGCCAAAGACCCGCCAGAAAAAGTCATAGGCAATGTCTACGGCCATACCACGTTGAAAGCACCAGTTCTCGTCCGATCACTGAAGTTAAGCAACGTCGGGCTCGGTTAGTACTTGGATGGGTGACCGCCTGGGAACACCGAGTGCTGTAGACTCTCTTTTGCTCCGTGCACGGCTTGTTATATAAATCTTTTTCGCCAAAGACCCGCCAGAAAAAGTCATAGGCAATGTCTACGGCCATACCACGTTGAAAGCACCAGTTCTCGTCCGATCACTGAAGTTAAGCAACGTCGGGCTCGGTTAGTACTTGGATGGGTGACCGCCTGGGAACACCGAGTGCTGTAGACTCTCTTATTTCTCCGTGCACGGCTTGTTATATAAATCTTTTTCGCCAAAGACCCGCCAGAAAAAGTCATAGGCAATGTCTACGGCCATACCACGTTGAAAGCACCAGTTCTCGTCCGATCACTGAAGTTAAGCAACGTCGGGCTCGGTTAGTACTTGGATGGGTGACCGCCTGGGAACACCGAGTGCTGTAGACTCTCTTTTGCTCCGTGCACGGCTTGTTATATAAATCTTTTTCGCCAAAGACCCGCCAGAAAAAGTCATAGGCAATGTCTACGGCCATACCACGTTGACAGCACCAGTTCTCGTCCGATCACTGAAGTTAAGCAACGTCGGGCTCGGTTAGTACTTGGATGGGCGACCGCCTGTGAACACCGAGTGCTGTAGACTCTCTTTTGCTCCGTGCACGGCTTGTTATATAAATCTTTTTCGCCAAAGACCCGCCAGAAAAAGTCATAGGCAATGTCTACGGCCATACCACGTTGAAAGCACCAGTTCTCGTCCGATCACTGAAGTTAAGCAACGTCGGGCTCGGTTAGTACTTGGATGGGTGACCGCCTGGGAACACCGAGTGCTGTAGACTCTCTTTTGCTCCGTGCACGGCTTGTTATATAAATCTTTTTCGCCAAAGACCCGCCAGAAAAAGTCAAAGGCAATGTCTACGGCCATACCACGTTGAAAGCACCAGTTCTCGTCCGATCACTGAAGTTAAGCAACGTCGGGCTCGGTTAGTACTTGGATGGGTGACCGCCTGGGAACACCGAGTGCTGTCTGGTGGAATGATGGGTATAGATGAGAGAAAGACGTGTGTCAATTTTCTCTGTTAAATCCGTTCCAATCTGTGTAATCCGACTAGTTTTGGTTCTTATTTTCTGTATGAATAGAGTTGGTGTCTTTCTACTGTGGATAAAGGTATTATTATTTATTTATAGTGGACTGTCTTTACACTATTGGGCCTTTGGCCCGGCTATCAAAGCCATTGACAATAAACAATCAAAATGGCCGATGTTGACATGTTAGTCAAGACTAACACTGTGAAAGTGTTTGTACAAGACGTACACAAGTATCGAGCGCGTGATATCATTAACTTGGTGGAAAATAAATTAGGTGATGACTCCGTTCTTGCTTGCGTGCCGTGCAGTGGTTCGTATGATGTGACATTAGTTAGTCAAGATATTGCCCGACAATTGGCAGAGGATGGTTTACTTGCCGATGACGAAGGTTTGCATTGTAAATTTGTGGACTCGAGAATTAAAGTCGTATCCTTTATGCACATTCCTGTGTATATTAAGGATGAAGACATCTTTAATAAGTTGAAATCATGGGGTGTTAAACCTGTTGGGCCCCTTGTTCGGAAAACTGTTGAGTTTAAAGGGAAAAAGAAATATGATGGCACAAGATTTATAAAAGTGGAATTTCCCCCCAACGTTACTAGTTTACCGTACGCTACAAATTTTGAAGGTTTGTCATATAATATTCGACATAATGAGCAAGAAAAAGTATGTTTTGGTTGCCTTCAGCCAGGTCATATCTTATCTCAGTGTCCAGATTTCAAATGTTTCCGATGTGAAGAACAGGGCCATGGTAAGAGGTCATGTACTGCTGTATTGTGTCCTAGATGTGGACTGTTTGACTGGAAATGTTTATGTGTTCCACTGATTGATCACGGTATTTTCAAAACTACTCCCAATGTTTGTGATGATAACGGTACGGCTAACGGTATTAGCAACAGTGAAGGTATTGATAGAGAAATTAGATCCGTTGAGGATAAGATTTCTAAGGCGTGTAATGATGAAATTGCAAAAGAGACTGTAACAAATGAAGCAAGAAATAAATCTATTGATACGAATATTAGTGTTGAAAATAAAGAAGTTTCGGGTAGTGTTAAAATTGACTGTATTGATAATGACAATTTAGATAAACTGAAAAGTATTGATGAAGAAAGTGTTGATTGCAGCGGTATTAGTGACAAATCGGATTCTGTGGACAGTTCAATAATTTCTGACATTTTTGGTTCCCAGGCCGAGACGGTTTATGATAAGGAAATGTGTGTTGATGACGTTTTACCTTTACAAAAAGTGTCTGATTCTGACAAAGCTCAAAACTTACGGGCTAAAAGGAGTAGGAAGAAAAAGTTTGAAACTGAGTCTGAAGATGCAATTTTGAAAGTTATTCATGAGCGCAAATCTAAAAAATCATGTTCTAAATTAAAACCGTATGTGATGCAGGATGTCATTGATGATGTTGGGCGCAGTCATAAATCTTCTGTTAAGCAGTAACAATGTGTGTTTTTATCTTATTATTAACATTATCACTAATGGTTAAGATAGCTACCATTAATGCAAACGGTCTTGCGAGTGTTGTAAAATTTCAAAAATTCACCGCATATCTAAAGAGTCAAAATCTTGATATTGTTTGTGTTCAAGAAACACACTGGGATCGTAACTTTATTGATTCTTATAAACATTTATGGGATGGGGATATTTTATTTTCTAATAGTAAAAATGGTTTCAAAGGCTGTGCACTGTTTGTTTCAAAGCAATATACGGATAATTGTGAATTATTACATCAGGATAACGAAGGTAGACTTTTGGAATGCAAGATAACCATTAATGAATTCAGTTTTACCTTAATTTGTATTTATGCTCCTAATGATGAAATTTCAAGACGTATATTTTTTAGGTCCGTTGCTGAGCGTATTTCTTTGTATGACAATATTGTATTGTGCGGAGACTTTAATGATGTTATTAACTCCTTTACTGATCGATCTAAAAATATGTCGACTTATGGTAAGAAGAACACCACCTTATCTTCTTTTATTAATGAAAATAATTTATATGATGTGTGGAAGAGGAAAAACCCAGATAGAACTGTATTCACACGTCAGCAATTAGTTTTAGGCCAACTAAAACAGTCTCGCTTGGACTATATCTTTGTTTCCTCAAATTTATTGTCATATTCCCAATATTGTTTTGTATCACACAGCAGTTTGAGTGATCACAGTTTTGTTACCTTAATTTTAAATTTCGATTATTATGATAAAGGTCCTGGGGTATGGGTCTTTAATAATTCCTATTTAAAAGATTCTCACTACTGTTTTAAAGTTAGAGGTTTAATTGCATCTTCAATTCAATGCCCATTGTATTCAAATGAACCACTGGTTTGGTGGGACAACCTCAAGTATAAACTGAAATTGTTTAGTATATCATATGCGAAACAGCAACGACGAAAAGCTAAAGATGCGTTTTGGCAAGTGCAAACTGCGCTTAATTTTCATTATTTAAAGGCAAGTAGTTCTGTTGAATATGATTATAGTCCAATTCTTGATCTTAAAGCCAAACTAGAAGTTTATGAAAATAGTAGATGTGAGGGTGCCATCCTGCGATCCAAATCGAGTGATGCTTTAGAGTCAGACAAATGTTCACATTATTTTTTGAGTCTAGAAAAACGCAAACAAGAAGCCAACGTTATTAGGTCGCTTAAATCATCGTCTGGAAATATACTCACATCTACTATTGACATTATTCAAGAGTCAGTTAGTTTTTATAGCAATTTGTATAATCTTGAGCCAGTTTCTGAGATAAGACAAACCTCTTTATTTAATTTGATATCAAGTCAGCTAAGCGAATCAGAGTCATCTCATTGTGATGCTGAAATTTCTCAGAAAGAGTTATTTACGTCTCTCTCTGGCATGAAGAGACGTAAGTCTCCTGGTCCTGATGGACTGACTGTAGAGTTCTTTTCCTTTTTTTGGCCTGAATTAGGCCCTGTATATTATCATGTCATTAAGGCAATTCAGACGATTGGTGAATTGAGCAATTCTATGAAAAGGGGTGTCATCTCGTTATTTTATAAAAATAGAGGAGATAAAGAAGAGCTTAAGAATTGGCGCCCAATCAGTCTTTTAAACGTAGACTATAAGATTTTTTCACGTACGCTTGCCCTGCGGTTAAAGACTGTTTTGGAGTCAATAATATCTCCTGAGCAATCATGTTGTGTTCCAGGTCGTGACATTGCTGTTAATATTCTGAACATTCGGGATTTAATAGATTTTGTTGAACGAGATAACCTCCCTTTATATATACTTAAAATAGACTCCGAAAAAGCATTTGATAGAGTGTCGCACCAATACATGTTCACTCTAATGCGACATTTTGGTTTTGGTGAAAAGTTCATCTCAAATCTTAAAATTTTGTACTCGGGTATAAGAAGTGCCATTAAGATAAATGGTCATGTATCATTGTCTTTTCCCATTGGTCGCTCAGTTCGCCAGGGATGTCCCATTTCAGCCCTTTTATATGTTTTAACAGCTGAACCCCTAAATTTACTAATTAAGGCCAATAGCAATATTTGTGGTATTACCATACCAGGCTGTGATAATAAATCGGTGTTGTTTCAACATGCTGATGACACCACTTTGACACTGTGCAATTTGGATTCTGTAAATGAGGCTCTTAAAACTGTAGATGTCTATTGCGAAGCATCAGGAGCTAAAGTCAATGCTGATAAGTCCGAATTACTCGTTGCTGGTTCTGCAACTGTGGAGCACCCAGATGCTCTGTCTGTTAAATTATTAAAAGGTTGCACAAAATTTCTTGGTGTCTATCTTGGTCCAGATAAAAATCAGTGTCAGAAACGTAATTGGGAATCTATTTGCTCTAAAGTCTCCAAAGTACTGAATATGTGGAAGCAGCGAGGACTTCAGCTTAAAGGTAAAGTGGTGATCGTTAACACTCTATGTCTTACAGTTGTTTGGTATTTATTGCGTGTCGTTGAAATTCCTCAATGGGCATTACAAAGTATAGAAAAATCTATAAACAGTTTTATCTGGTATGGTAAAACACCACTTATTAAAAGATCAACCCTCTGGGGATCTTTTGAAGTGGGTGGATTGAAATTGGTATCAATTAGACAAAAGGAGAAGGCTTTTCGTATAGCCTGGCTTTCTAATTTTTTACTATGTCATGATGATGTTATTTGGAAATTTTTAATGACCTATTTCCTTAAGTCTTATAAGCAAATGTCATGTTCTTTTGAACTTTTATTCATTCAGTATTCAAATTTTCATTTAGGTTTATTACCATCATTTTACTGCTCCCTGCTTAAGGCATGGGATGATTTCAGAAATATTGGTTCATTTTCAAATTTTAGTTTAAATGATATTCTTAATCAACCGATATTTGAAAACCCATGTATATGCAATAATTCTAAGTCTCTTTATTTTGAAAACTTTATAAATGCTGGAATTATCAAAGTAAGTGATCTGTGTTATTGCTTTCTTCCTAAATTTTTATCTTTTAATGATGTACTTGAGTGCTTTGACTCAGAAGATGTTATAGATAAACGAAAGCTTAAAGATCAGTTTGAAATGATTTTAGATTCTTTGCCTCATACATGGGTTAATCAGTTGCAAAACCATACTTCTTTTACCAAAAACACAATTGAATGTAAAATAATATTTGATTCAAAAGAATATAGTCTGAGTCACCTAAGTTCAGGATTTGTTTATAAAATCTTAAGAGATAATGTTTTTAAGGAACCATCTTGTATTAATTTTTGGGAGTCACAGGGGTTAGAGGTTTTTTGGAAAGAAGTATGGAATTCTGTTTTCTGTAAAGTGAAAAGTTCAGAACAGGTTGATAATGATTATAAAGTAGTGCACAATGTTATCTGGAATAATTATAAGTTGTATAATATTAATGTTTTAGATAATCCGTTTTGTAATTTTTGTGATGGTAATTTAGCAGAAACACTACAACATTTGATTTTAGATTGTACATCACTTCAGCCACTGTTTGACTTTATTTTGGACATACTGGAATATTTTCTGCAAAATGTCGGTTTCTCTATGGATCAATTTAGATATTGGCTGTTGTTTGGGTATCCAGTTAAAAAGGAAGATAATAATTTATTTGTTATTCTTCTTTTTTCTATTGCTAGATTATGCATCATCAAAAGACGGGCATTATATAACACTAGTAAAACTAAAATAGATTTATGTATTTTATTTAAAAAGTCGTTGACTAATCATATAAAGTATTTACAATTTCATTTAAGTTCTTTGGGGTTAGGGCATAAGTTTACTCTTATGTTTCTCTCAAATCCCTATATTGAATTATTAGAAAATCACGTAAATTTAAAATTTGAATAGCTAGTATATTGTTTCATGAAAAACTATTTATCTTGTTAAAAGTACAATTTTATTGAACAATCCCAAACTCTGTGATATTTTATTAATTATTTTATTGTAATTATTTTTTATAGAATAAAATTATACAAGATAAAAAAAAAAACCAGTTCTCGTCCGATCACTGAAGTTAAGCAACGTCGGGCTCGGTTAGTACTTGGATGGGTGACCGCCTGGGAACACCGAGTGCTGTAGACTCTCTTTTGCTCCGTGCACGGCTTGTTATATAAATCTTTTTCGCCAAAGACCCGCCAGAAAAAGTCATAGGCAATGTCTACGGCCATACCACGTTGAAAGCACCAGTTCTCGTCCGATCACTGAAGTTAAGCAACGTCGGGCTCGGTTAGTACTTGGATGGGTGACCGCCTGGGAACACCGAGTGCTGTAGACTCTCTTTTGCTCCGTGCACGGCTTGTTATATAAATCTTTTTCGCCAAAGACCCGCCAGAAAAAGTCATAGGCAATGTCTATGGCCATGGCACGTTGAAAGCACCAGTTCTCGTCCGATCACTGAAGTTAAGCAACGTCGGGCTCGGTTAGTACTTGGATGGGTGACCGCCTGGGAACACCGAGTGCTGTAGACTCTCTTTTGCTCCGTGCACGGCTTGTTATATAAATCTTTTTGGCCAAAGACCCGCCAGAAAAAGTCATAGGCAATGTCTACGGCCATACCACGTTGAAAGCACCAGTTCTCGTCCGATCACTGAAGTTAAGCAACGTCGGGCTCGGTTAGTACTTGGATGGGTGACCGCCTGGGAACACCGAGTGCTGTAGACTCTCTTTTGCTCCGTGCACGGCTTGTTATATAAATCTTTTTCGCCAAAGACCCGCCAGAAAAAGTCATAGGCAATGTCTACGGCCATACCACGTTGAAAGCACCAGTTCTCGTCCGATCACTGAAGTTAAGCAACGTCGGGCTCGGTTAGTACTTGGATGGGTGACCGCCTGGGAACACCGAGTGCTGTAGACTCTCTTTTGCTCCGTGCACGGCTTGTTATATAAATCTTTTTCGCCAAAGACCCGCCAGAAAAAGTCATAGGCAATGTCTACGGCCATACCACGATGAAAGCACCAGTTCTCGTCCGATCACTGAAGTTAAGCAACGTCGGGCTCGGTTAGTACTTGGATGGGTGACCGCCTGGGAACACCGAGTGCTGTAGACTCTCTTTTGCTCCGTGCACGGCTTGTTATATAAATCTTTTTCGCCAAAGACCCGCCAGAAAAAGTCATAGGCAATGTCTACGGCCATACCACGTTGAAAGCACCAGTTCTCGTCCGATCACTGAAGTTAAGCAACGTCGGGCTCGGTTAGTACTTGGATGGGTGACCGCCTGGGAACACCGAGTGCTGTAGACTCTCTTTTGCTCCGTGCACGGCTTGTTATATAAATCTTCTTCGCCAAAGACCCGCCAGAAAAAGTCATAGGCAATGTCTACGGCCATACCACGTTGAAAGCACCAGTTCTCGCCCGATCACTGAAGTTAAGCAACGTCGGGCTCGGTTAGTACTTGGATGGGTGACCGCCTGGGAACACCGAGTGCTGTAGACTCTCTTTTGCTCCGTGCACGGCTTGTTATATAAATCTTTTTCGCTGGGAATTCCGGTTTGTGCGATAATGGTTGCTGTTGTGTTTTCCAGATAGCTCTAATAATCGTTAACAATCCTGATAAATGGTGTGGCTTTTTGGCCTTTTGCAAGGTTTGGATTATAGTTGAGGTATTACAGAT
>JAUJPP010000286.1:0-12908 GCA_030562195.1 Nipponacmea schrenckii
TATTGATAGGATGAAGGTAATTGGCGGAAACATTTTACCAGGTAAGCGGGTGTATAAGTCGATATCAAACGAACAATAGAGACGAGATAAGAATGTTAGATCAGGTCAGGAAAGCCTCAGTTGGACGGACGATTTGTATCAGGTAACCTTCAATAGGGTGAACGATAGATTTGGTAGCCCTCAAAAGAACAAAAATTAGAACAGGTAAGCCTCAATAGGACGAACAATAATAGATCAGGTAAGCCTCAATAGGACGAACGATAATAGATTAGGTGAGCCTCAATATGACTAACAATAATAGATCAGGTGAGTCTCAATAGGACGAACAATAATAGATCAGGTAAGCCTCAATATGACTAACAATAATAGATCAGGTGAGCCTCAATAGGACGAACAATAATAGATCAGGTAAGCTTCAATAGGACTAACAATAATAGATCAGGTGAGTCTCAATAGGACGAACAATAATAGATCAGGTAAGCCTCAATAGGACGAACAATAATAGATCAGGTAAGCCTCAATAGGACGAACGATAATAGATTAGGTGAGCCTCAATATGACTAACAATAATAGATCAGGTGAGTCTCAATAGGACGAACAATAATAGATCAGGTAAGCTTCAATAGGACTAACAATAATAGATCAGGTGAGTCTCAATAGGACGAACAATAATAGATCAGGTAAGCCTCAATAGGGCGGACAATAATAGATCAGGTAAGCCTCAATATGACTAACAATAATAGATCAGGTGAGCCTCAATAGGACGAACAATAATAGATCAGGTGAGCCTCAATAGGACGAACAATAATAGATCAGGTGACTTGTCTCGAAATCAATGATTTAGATCACATGATTTTAATGTTTATTTGATAAAGATGGTGACTTTGATTGTGTAAAAATAGCAGCCTGATGAACATTTATCGAATTTGCACACAAGTACATAAGGCCACACCAAATTTATTTTCTGTTCTTCGGAATTTTTTGAAAAAAAATAGGTACGAGCGAACGATTTTTTTTTTTTAATTTTAAAAAAAAAACAAGGTTTCAGAATACTATTGTGATTTTTCAGGTACGGATGTTTTTTTTTAAATTTTTAAAAAAAAAAATTGAGCTGCAGACAGATTGAACAATGCTATTCTCTAGCCCCAAAACTAAGATGGGGCAAAACTAAGTCTGCAGTGTGTGTAGTAATTGGAAAATTTTAGATGTTTCATTTAGTAAGTGAATCTGTACTAGACTGTGTACTAGAACAGATTCACTATAAAATTTAAAAGAAACAACTAAAATGTTCCAATTACTGTGAGTTATGTAAGGATCCAACTAGACTGAATCATCTACCTGCCTTCAGCAGAGAGACAGAAGACCAAAGTATGAAAATATCATGAAATAGCACAACCAAATTGGTTGTGTTAAAATATTTGTCTTCCTTGGTGTTTTTTTTGTATCAAAAAGTTTCAATTTTCCTGTATGTTAATAGGTCAGCTACATACCACCCTTATTTAAGGCTTATTTTAGATATGCATGTTTGGTTCATACTTCAGAATGCACTGCACAAGCTTTGCTACAATTGTAGAGAGTGCTCACCAATCGTGAACACACACACATTTGAATTTGAAAATTAACTATAGAAGGTTTTTCTTCATCTGAAAGCTTTTATAAATATCAACAACCAACGAACAAATCAAAAAATGCATTGTGAAAGTCTATTTTTAGTCCTCTCTTGGTCGCTTTCTAAAAAATTTCCTTCCCCATGATCTTGCCTGTAAACCCTTGGATTGACATCTTTGAAAGTGCATTCTGCTGAAATATCCAAAGCCGTGTAAGGCAACAGAGTGTTTGACATGGATCGCATTGTGACAATCAAAAACATCCTTTATAAGTTTTTGTCGCTGTAAAAGGGCCTACAAACACATGGCCATTCTAAGAAAAAAATTCCGGAAGCAGACGTTGCTAAGGTACCGATATGGGTGTACTCGAATCATGGTTCTGTGGTGTCGCTCGATAATTTTGTAAACTTAATTTTTTTCTCTTGGCCCATTTGTTGATTTTAACGATCTTGATTAAGGACAATTTTGGCAATTCAAACCAATTAATGTCCTTGATTTATAAAGGTTATTATAATGCTGAGAAAATAATATGTTACAAAGGAATTCCATGGTTGAGTATTCTTCAGGTCGAACTTGATTGAAAGTTTCACGACACTCTCGGACTCTAACCTCTGGCATTACTGTGATTGAGTCTGTGATAACAATTATTATTTCTTATATATCTTGACTTTATTCATAAATAACATTCAAAAGGCATAATCATGAATGACGAGACGAGAGTGTCAGGAGAAGAATACTAGACCCAGATCTAGCAGACTAAGAGTTATATGTATTGGGCATCAGTATCATCGTTCCAACGCCGAACGAACAGTGCGCTTGCCTCGTTTTGAAATAATTGACATTGAAGAAATGGACTAGGCTATATTTTGTTGATGAAAAAGCGAAACATAATATAACTCTATTTCAGGCATATTTACTTTTCAAAATAATAAGGTACGGGCCGAAATTTTTTTATTTTAAAAAAAAACGGGTTTGCAGATAATAGATTCACCGACGTAAGTACGGATTGAATTTTTTTTTTTTAAAATAAAAAAATACAATTTGCAATATCAGGTACGGGAAATCCCGACGAACAGAAAATATAATTGGTGTGGCCTTAGTGGCGCTCCAGTCTAGAGGATTCAGACCACTAAAAAATTCAGTCCGTGCTATATTTAGAAGTCCTATTTGTTTCTCATTTTTTTGTGTTTTTTGGTCTAGATTTGGAATTTTATGTATGAAATTGAATTTTCTTTCATATTTTGTGAGATAATGAGAGATTTGATAGGCAGAAGGATATTTCTTAAAAATAGTTGTTTTGTGTGAAGTGACACACTGACAGTCAAGTCCATGTTGATCAAATGTGGTCAACTCTTATTTTGACAAGCTCGAGATTTTCATGGCCATAATATTTTGAAATTGTATCCAGAAACTAAGTATTGGCCAAAGAAGTCGATGCAGACACAAATTCAATCTTTCAAGTAGGTAATGTGTTGTATTTTAATAAATTATCATTATGTTACGAAACGACCTATGACAATGTTTATTACTGTGTACAAAACATCCTCAAATATGAACGAAGTATCTCCTATGTTCTGATTTGTTAATAATGATGTATTGATTTGATCATCATTAAAAGTTCTCTAATTTACCACTTTATATCTTAATAATTTTCAAACAATAACCCGAAAATAAAAATTTCATTATGGTACATTTGTTACCCGCACACTATTCAAGATGATAAATATTTTTTTATTTTTGGGGATTCCACAATGCCAGCGACTCAGGTAATCAGAGATCAGGCCGGGACGTCTTGGTAATGTCACTGACAATGTTTTGAAATGAATACGAAATATATGTCGTAATAAAAACAAAGTCCTTTTCTTTATAAAAATACAAACCATCAGCAATCTTGATTAAATATAAGCAATACTTAATAGTGACAAATAATGACTATAACAAAGTAGATAAGACACAGATTTAAATGAAATAATAGAATAGATCACATTAAAATTAGTTTTTTCATAAAATCGTTAGTTAGGTAGATGACAAGTCAGTTGAAATCGTTAGTTGAATAGCTCTATTTATAGGGATCTTCACTAGTAATACAAAATAATAAGTGGGTTTATGTAGTAAAGTAAGTAAATTTAATAAATTATAACAACATAATTCAACCTAAAATGCTAATATTTTCTGATATTATAAAAGAATACAAGATAAAAATAATGTTAGGAAACAATTAACATTGGAATTTAGACATTGGAGTCTGGATTACCCGCTCGGGTCACACATTTATGTTAAAATATTAGTTTAAAAACTTTCGTTGGGTTTACAAAACATGCTGTTGTCTACAGATCACAGGCATTCCTCAATAGTGACAATATATTTACATTAATCATGCCTACAACAATTGGACATATTGAGCCATATACAGAAGGTGTTGGCGATTTTCAAGCGTATACAGAAAGAGTAAAATTATTTTTTGTTACAAAACAACATACAGGAAGGGAGGAAATTTGCTACATTTTTAACTCTTATTGGTAATGAATGTTACACATTACTGAAGTCTTTGATAGTTCCAGATTTCCCTGAAACCAAAACACTAGATGAGTTAATTGAAAAGTTACAGACTTATTATTCACCTCCACCTTTAGAAGTTGTTATAAATTCAACACTTGTTTTCAAGATGATACCCAAACAATTACACAATATATTGCTGGAGTCAAATCAAAAGTCAAACACTGTCATTTTACTGAACTTAATACCTGCCATTTTATCTACCCAAAGTGCATTGTAAGAGAACAGTGAGTTGTCAGGTTAAAAAACAAAATACAACTACTTTATCTCTACACTTTCTATCTTGATCTCTCTCGTCTTTAGTTTCTATTTATCTCTTGATATGTTTATCAAATTTATGTTAAGTCTCATCCCACATCTCTTCCGATTCTTGGCTATGTTTATAAGCCTCGCAAATATCACACTTGTTTTTTTTAGGCACGTGAAGCCCTAAATTAAAATCAAAGTTAAAAATTTTGCGGTAGAAACTTAATTTGAAAGGAAATATACCACAGCCTTACATTTCTCTTGATAAAGATCATACATCTTTTGTATTGTCAGCCCAGGATCTAAATATCTGCGATGTGTACCAGCACGACAATAATGGGAAGGCATGGTGGAAAAGGATTGGATATGCTGTTTTAAATATAACTTCTTTCAATGGCATTTAGTAACTGGGTAATAATTTACTCAACGCAAGTTATTTATCAAAGTAATTGTTATCCATATAATTGTGTTGAGTAAATGTTTTAAATATATTTGATGTACTAGGCGTCCGTGTTGTAGTTTTTGTACCTAGTAAATCCGTAAATGAAGAATTACCTTCTGGATTCTTATTGTAAAACCACTCGATTCTTCTTTGACTGATGTTAAGAGTAGTTAAATAGAAAAGCTGGCAAACTTTGACCAATTTGTTATTTTTCTAGAAGAAATATTGGTTAGAAAATGATCTACGAGAATTTAGTTATCTGCTTTAGTTCGAGATTTAATATCTTTGGTTGTAGTGCGGCCGAAATAAGCGTATTTTTCAGACTCAGAAACCTTCCAAAATTCTTTTAAAAGAGATTCACGATCTGTCGAAGTATTCGTAACACCGGAACTTGCATAAAACCCCACAATGTGTTCTTTGTTGAATGGATCTTGTTTTTTGTTTGTCTACCATTCACATCTTTATATTGTCATCAGACAGTCGGTATCTTTTACTCACATTCTATACCCATTCTTTTTCCTTCCGTTTTCTCTTCCGCGATCTACTTTATTTCTTCCCGATCATCTTCGGATTCACTTGAGTGTGTATCACTACTTATTTGTTGATAATCCGGTGTCTAGTCAAACCGTCGAGAGTTATCCCGTCTATACACTTGATCAAACCCTCGACAGTTAACCCGTCTACACACTTGACCAAACCGTCGACAGTTAACCCGTCTATACACTTGACCAAACCGTCGACAGTTAACCCGTCTATACACTTGACCAAACCGTCGACAGTTAACCCGTCTTTACACTTGACCAAACCGTCGACAGTTAACCCGTCTATACACTTGACCAAACCGTCGACAGTTAACCCGTCTAAACACTTGACCAAACCGTCGACAGTTAACCCGTCTACACACTTGACCAAACCGTCGACAGTTAACCCGTCTAAACACTTGACCAAACCGTCGACAGTTAACCCGTCTATACACTTGACCAAACCGTCGACAGTTAACCCGTCTATACACTTGACCAAACCGTCGACAGTTAACCCGTCTATACACTGGACCAAACCGTGGACAGTTAACCCGTCTAAACACTTGACCAAACCGTCGACAGTTAACCCGTCTACACACTTGACCAAACCGTCGACAGTTAACCCGTCTAAACACTTGACCAAACCGTGGACAGTTAACCCATCTACACATTTGATCAAACCGTCGACAGTTAACCCGTCTATACATTTGACCAAACCGTCTGGACCAAACAACTCTAAGTCTTGTTTTTTAAAGAGAAGATGATATCAGTTGTCCATTTTTATCAGGGGAGCAATCTATTTAATCGAAGAGGCATTGTCTCCCTGTCGTTTCTTTGGGGAGAGGGGTTGCTCCTCCAGACAGGCCATTTTAAAGTACGTAAAGGCAAACAACAAAGCCGGCACAGACCATTAAACAGTCAATTCAACTCTAAAGACCGCATTGTAAAACCGCGTCAAAGTTGGTGCCACTGGAGCCGTCGGTTCATTCAGACTCGGCGAAACCAAAAGAGCAAAAAAAGTTTTCAATTACAATCGGTATACATGTATATATAAATAACCAAAAAGCCCCCAATTGAATAATACAAAAAAATACGGTTAACAAATGAAATTTACAAACCGCTCAACTATCTAACAATCGGCCTGTGTAACTATTGAATGAGTGAGAGAGCGAGTCAGTGTATAAAGGAGTAAGTTGTAGCTCACTCAGGTCTCTTCCTTTATTTATAAACCTATGACGGCAAATCTCTTTGATGTTGGGGGTTCCATTAAATCGTGTAATTACCTCGGATTGCTACTAGGAGGTTTTACAATGGAATCAAAACCCCGTAGCCGGTTTTACAATTGTTAAATGGTGGTTTTACAATCAAATCAAAACCCCGTAACCGGTTTTACAATTGTGAAAAGGCGGTTTTACATCTGTATCAAAACCCCGTAGCAGGTTTTACAATTGCATCAAATTTTCGTTCATAGGTCGTTTTTTTCGTTCGTTTTGCCACCTTCGAAATACTGTGAGAGCCCATTCGTGTTTATATTGTGTTGTTTTCGGCACACAATTTTTAAATTTATCCAGCAACTTCTCCTCAGATAATGGCTCCCCAAATCTGAAAAGGACATCTTCTCCGTCGGATTTGGGTTCTGACTCTTGTGGTTGAGAAAATACAGATTGAGTGATGAAAATATCGTCATCCTCCATCATCAGATTATCAATATTCGTCTGCTAATATCACAATGTCAGTCGTCTATTTCATTTCATTCGTTATACTTACCAGTCAGAATACATTTGGATATATCTCCCTTATATGTTCTCTCAACTCGCTAGTGTCTTGACAATCAAGACTACACCACTTCAGGTGTTACCTCCCTTGTCAAGCGAACCCCCTTCAGTTTATCTTCCGGCGTGAAAACGCACACATGGTATTTGTGTTCTCTCTATTTATTTTTACTTTTAGTTTTGATTAGTTGATAAATTATTAGTTTGTTTTAATATTACTCTTTGAAAGTATTTTGGCAACAAAAATATGGCGACTATGATTTCTACGGAGAATCTTTCGCCAAATAATAAATGTTTATCTTCTGTGATTTCTTCAGACACGTGTTCGAAGGTGGACGAGTCTGAAAATAGTATTTCTAACATGGCCTCACAAAGTACTCCTAAATCTGGAAGGAAACGTAAATCTCGGAAATCAGATGTAAATCAAAGGTTAGATAGTTTAGAATCTAAAGTTGATAGTAAATTTGATCAAATACTCGACTTTATAAAATCTTCACAAAATAATCCGAAAAATCCAAATTTCGGAGTGTCTGAATCTGGGCATAACACCGGTGGTGGTATAACCTCGCGGCAGCCTGCCAAAAATATAACAAGTACAGAAAGACAGAAAACTGGTGATATAGTCACGCAGAGATCTGTAATTGACCCAGTCGACGATCACGGCCTACCAGAAGGAGTGCGTGAACCGTTGATAGGACTTGAACCAAATAGGAGACTATTCGAGATGGATGAAATCTCGTTGACTCCAGGCCAAAAAGAATACCAAGATTTCATGGAACTTTTATCTGATGAAGGTCATGCTGAGGATGACGACCCATCACATAGCCCTGCCAAAGTGGCGAAATCTACGGCCATCACCCGTGATGATTTTTGTAGATATCTACCTTGTCCTTCGAGTTCCAATGACGTGGATAACGCAAACGGATCGCAAACCGATATCACACACGATACGCTTTCGAAACTATTTGGCAATAGTGACACGAAACAGACTGGATCTTTTGGTATTGTTCTCGATAAATCACAAATTGAGACACTGAACAGATCTTGGCGCACTGAAAATCCAGATCGCTTATCATCTTATAGAGATGAATAAAAAAGCAACTTTCCAGTTCATTCTCAATCGGTCGATTACCTCAAGGTACCTAGTCTAGACGATTTGTGTGAAGCATTATTAAGAAGGAAGCATGGCCCAAAGGCAGTGAAGTCTTGGGGGAAAAGTCGCCATCTTTTTTCTCAACCGATGAAATCTGTCGAAACGCTAGCTTTTCAGGGACAGACGGCTTCTCGTTTTGGCATCGTAGCAATTGCTTATATGCAACAAGTTTTGGGGGACGCTCCTAACTAAAGTTACCTCCGATAATATTGATAAGGAAAATACTATCCAATCTTTGAAAGATATTTTTGATATGTCTTCCAAAGCACTTGACCAAGTAGGTAGAACTGGGGCTTTTCATCACTTGGTTCGACGGAAAGCTGCTATATCAGACACTGGCTTATGTGATCTGAAGGATTTTAATTCCCAGTTAACATATTTTCCCATTACCACGGACGGTGTTTTTGGGAAAGCGTTAGAGGACAAACTAAAATCACGCAAAACTCAGAAGGAACAGCTCAAAGATCTGATACCAGATTTCCAGGATAAGCGAGAATCCATCAAGAGGAAACCTTCCTTCTATTCTAGCAAGACGTCTGATCCTAATGAGAACGGGTTTAAGAAACCACGATTAGACGCGCCACCAGATCGTTCTTTTCGTCCCTACAGTTCACAGCCTTCATCAACCAGAGGTTATCGGCAAGGAGCATACCAGGGTTCCAACCGAAGTACAGAGAAGTCTGGACAGGGGTTTAGGATCCCCAAAAAGCCTGATTACCAAAGGAAATGACTCAGTAAGTGTATCTCACCTCCCTGTCGGAGGTCGGTTGCAACATTTCCTACAAAGTTGGGAGACAATAACAGACGACCAGTGGGTATTATCTGTAGTCAAAGAAGGCTACAAACTGGAATTTCAGGAGACTCCTCCAGACACGGGAATTCGCGAGACGCGAATATCCTCAGGAAATCGGCATATTCTATTCGAAGAAATAGATTTACTCTTAGAAAAAGAAGCTATAGAAAGAGTTCCGATTCAGGAAACCCAGGAAGGTTTCTACAGCACCTTTTTCATAATTCCCAAAAAATCTGGGAAATTGAGACCTGTCATAAACCTAAGACCTCTCAATCAATTTTTAACGAAGAAACATTTCAAAATGGATACATTATCCAAGGTAATAAATCTTGTGAAACCGGGCGATTGGGCAATAACACTGGATCTCACAGATGCCTACTTCCACATTCCAATATTCAGAAAGCACAGGAAATACCTCCGTTTTTGCATCCGAGGTCAGTGTTTTCAGTGGAAAGTACTATGTTTCGGCCCAACGTCCGCCCCTCGGGTGTTCACGAAAGTCGTGTCAGTCGCTGCTGCCTATCTTCGTGCTCAAAACGTTCGACTGGCTGTGTACTTGGACGATTGGCTAATAGTTTGCCAATCGCACAATCAGCTTCTTCAAAATCGTCAAATATGTCTCACTCTCCTTCAGGATCTAGGGTTTGTCGTCAATCTAGAAAAATCAAAGTTTTGCCCATCGCAAAACATAGTATTTCTGGGAAGCCAATTTTATCTGAGACAGGGTATCGTCTGTCCAACACAAGAAAGAATGGACGCGATCTTCCGGGCTATCAGAAATGTCTTGGAATATCCAAAAGCGTTGGTTTTCTTACGTGTGCTAGGACTGATAGCATCCTGCTTAGATCTCATTCCCAATGCCCGCCTTCGAATGAGACCAATTCAACTGCATCTCCTATATTTTTGGCGACCAGCGTCCGATCCCATAGACAAAGCAATTCCTTGTACAGCTCAACTGAAATCCCATCTGCACTGGTGGTTACGCCCAGCAAACATGCAAAGGGGCAGATTGCTGTGCCAAACAAGATCGTCGGTAACAATTACCACAGATGCCTCTCTAGACGGCTATGGGGGTCACCTAGACAATCTGATATTTCAGGGAACATGGTCACCCATGGAACGCCGTCAGCATATCAATCTATTGGAACTGGAAGCTGTTCGTTTGGCAATAGTTCATTTCATGCCATACATCAGGTCACGCCTGGTCATTATCAGATGCGACAATTCAACAGTCGTACAGTATATAAACAAACAGGGTGGGACTCGATCTCCACACCTGTGCTCCAAGACTTGGGACCTATGGAATTTGGCCATAGAGAACAATATATCACTACAGGCAGCACACATTGCGGGGAAATCGAATATTCTCGCCGATCAGCTGAGTCGCAGGGTGATTCGTCCTACGGAATGGACACTGAACAACCAGGTAGTCCAAACTCTATTTCAGAGATGGTCTCGTCCTCTGGTGGATCTGTTCGCATCAGCGGACAACCGACAAACCCAGATCTTTTGCTCGTGGTACCCTCACCAAGAGGCTCTGGTATTAGACGCTCTAACTATGTCCTGGGAGAATCTGTACGGATATGCCTTCCCTCCGATAGGTCTGATAGCAAAAGTCCTTCAACACATGCGAAAATTCAAATGTCAATTGCTGTTGATTGCACCCAAATGGCCCCGGAGACATTGGTACACGGAACTTCTCCAACTGTCCATAGCAACCCCTCTGCAATTGCCGTTAGGGCGGGACCTTCTGAGTCAACCGAAGTCGATGATTTACCACCCGAATCCAGAGTCCCTGAATTTGACTGCATGGCTGTTATCGACGGACGTTTCGAAACAGAGGGATTTTCGGAATCAACTAGACGACTTCTTGCCGCATCATGGCGCAAGGGGACGCAGAAGGACTATGCTTGCAAATTCAACAGATTTGGTCGCTGGTGCAGTAGACGACAAATTAATCCGTATAGAGCATCTTTAAACGATGTGACCGACTTTCTATCATCGTTATTTGATGATGGACTTCAATATCGAACAATAGCAGGTTATCGGTCAATGCTTAGTTCTGTCCTTCCCATGGTAGACAAATGTCCCGTAGGTCAACACCCTGTTGTATGTCGCCTTATCAAAGGGGTGTTTAATACTAGACCCCCTAAGACCAAACTTGTTCCTGAATGGGACCTACCGACGGTACTAAGTTTCATCCAAGGTCGGCCATTTGAACCACTATCGAAAGCCTCCTTGAAATTATTGACATTAAAAACTGTCTTTTTGATATCTATTACTACTTTCAGAAGATGCAGTGATCTGCAATCAATTCGTATAGGTCCTGGCTCGATGTCAGTCAGGAAAGATGGCATTGTTTTTATTCGGCATGGTTTGTCCAAACAAGACAGACCCCAGCATTATGGAGGCGAAATCTTCGTCCCAGCCTACACAGGTAATGATCTGTTAGATCCTAAGCGATGTCTTAATATGTACCTTGATAAAACTAAAACTTTTCGGGAACTTGGAAATGGGAATATAGAAACAGGCCTTTTCGTATCATTTGTCGCGCCTAATAAGCATGTAAACAGTCAAACAATTGCACGTTGGATTGTAGAAGTAATTCAGATGGCATACAAATCTGAGCAGTCGGTTAAAGCGCACTCTACAAGAGCAATTGCCCCATCTTGGGCTCTATTTAAGGGAGCATCTTTAAAAGCTATTCTTGATGCGGCCGATTGGAGTCGTCAGTCTACATTTTTAAATTTCTACCTTCGAGATGTACATAGTATAGGTGCTAAGGTTTTGGAATGATTAAATTTATCATTCCGGCGAGTTTCGAGGGGAAGTTCTATGAAATAGTGTATTAATCAGTATACTATATTTCAGATGTATGGTTATGGTAAATGAAGATAATTAGTAATTATTGATAATTAATATTAACAGATGAACAGGAACCAAACAGTCGGTTATTTATTAATGTATAAAAATGAATAAATTTTGTTATTTATAATTAGTTGTTTTTCGATTCTTAACAGACTATAGTGAAGTCCACACACCACCAATAAGAAATATTGCTTTGGAATCTGTCGTTATCCAAATGTATTCTGACTGGTAAGTATAACGAATGAAATGAAATTGAAAAATTTGTTTTTTCAAGTTTCAATTTTTTGAATGAGTTATACTTACCAGTCCTATTACCCACCCCCACCCCTAAGGGACTTCAAATTATAGAGGTGTGTACCGTGTGGTTTTCACGCCTGAGCAAACTGAAGGGGGTTCGCTTGACAAGGGAGGTAACACCTGAAGTGGTGTAGTCTTGATTGTCAAGACACTAGCGAGTTGAGAGAACATATAAGGGAGATATATCCAAATGTATTCTGACTGGTAAGTATAACTCATTCATAAAATTGAAACTTGAAAAAACAAATTTTTCAATTTTATATGAAAGTGAAATTGAACTCACGTGTATATTTGTGAGTGGTTTTATCACATGACAATTTGTAAAACCTTGTAAATTTTTTATATGAAAGTGAAATTGAACGCACGTAAACATTCGTGAGTGGATTTGTCACTTGACCATTTGTAAAACCTTGGCTATCTGAACGCACCAGCAAGATGGGATATAAATAAACATAAACCGTTATGTCCATAGTATACATGAACAAAAGATTGCCGAAACATGTTATATTTAGAGCTAATGAAAAATATTTGACGGTTTATAAGTCTGATAAAACACTCCTACTCGGTTATGCTTGGATTTGTAAAACCTCGAAGTCAGAAAGTTTGGACCTCTTGTAAAACGCCCTCAGGTTTCACAATCGGTCAACTTTCTT
>JAUJPP010000287.1:0-13381 GCA_030562195.1 Nipponacmea schrenckii
ATGGCACTCGCAGCCTACCCAACTGAGAAATCGCTTTGGCCCCCTGAGGATATTGGGTATAAGGGACATCAATCCAGATAAGAACCAATCGCCGGTGTATTTTTCCTTTTCGTGCATTAAATCAACCCCATATTTTAAATACAGAAGATTTGATAAAGAAACAACAAAAGAATTTTATTACACGTATAAATACATTCTTACAAACAGACGTTACAAACATGTTCTATCCAACTGCGCATGATCGAATAGCGTACTATAGTACGCCTCGTGTCGGAAGGTAATTGATCGAGCAAACATATATATACATAAATTGTATCATAGAGATGTCATTATTAATAGTTTTCTCAATTGCGAATGATCGAAAAGCGTACTATCAGAACGTCTCGTTAGTTATGAATTCTGTCATTTGGTTGCTATTCATCTGCGCATGTGATGATACCTCAGACGGATGTTGTAGTTCTATCCAACTGCGCATGATCGAAAAGCTTACTATAGTACTTCCTCCTAGAATGAATTGACTACTATGTATACTCACTGACCTAGATATTCATTGTTATCGTTATTGACTGATTTCATCTACTCATCGCCTTTATATTTAGCCGACGACAAACCGGTTTGCATGTCTCCCGACCCGATATAACTCGTCGACTGCACGTTTATTACAGACAATTTTTTTAGTAATAGATTTTACGAATCGCTTACATTATTACGCCAAGGTAGACGTTAAAATCTGTACATGCTGTAAAGCTAATCCCAAGGTAGATGTTAGAGTTGATGTAAATCTAATTGCTTACATTTTACAGTTAGAGGTGTTGTAAAGCATACCCTGCTGCAAATCTATCCTATGCGCGTCGACTGCATGTTTGATTAAAAGTTTATTAAAAGAAGAATTGCTTCGTAGTACATTCGGATTTACCGCACCTCAATGCCAAGGAAATAGAGATGTTAAAGGGATATTAATTAATTATACACCTAAAGATGCTATAAATCTAATTAAGGAATATACCCTGCTGTAAATCTAGCGCATGCGCATTGGGGTGCGGTAAATCTGAATGTACTATAACTACTGATATAAACCCACTTATCCACAAAATGTCAATCAAGGAACGTTACTTTCTTAATCTTTGTTGGATTTTGTTCAGATTTGAATTCAATGTCAATATCAAGCTGCACACTGAATTTTTTTAAAATATGATCACATCTAGCCTCTATCACGTACACAAGCCACTGTTAACCAATTTTTGGTGTATCAAGGGTTATAACTCTTTAAATATTTGTCGAATCGAACCTAAATTCTAAATTGTCCAAGATCTTGGATCCATTCCTACACTCTATCAAGTTTCAAGCCAATTGAAGACCGACGGACTAACAGGGCTATATAATTGCACTTATATGACCACATTACAAAGTTGACGTATAAAACTAACATGAACTTACCTCTCCGAATGGCTAATTTCTGTATCATTTTAAACTGAGATAAGATCGTTTGATTCATAACGTCGACTGTAGTACCATCAATAATAAACGCTAGGCAGTGTATTCTATCATTTATACCAGGTGTTTTTATATAACCGGGAGTTTCCCGGTGTGATCGCAGCGATGGGGTTAAGCTGAAAAATAGGAGAGTTTGATTTTGTATGATTCGGGATTCCCCAGGCGCTATTGGGCTGGTGGCGATTTTGAAAATTGGGATTTGCGGGCATGGAAAAGTGTATACAGACAGTTGAAATGGGTTCTATCAGCTGATAAAGTCAATACTTAGATGTCTATACCGATAGCTGATATTAAGTAAAATAAATATTTTGATGACTGTACAGATAGCTGAAATTGAGATCTGATAAATATATGCCTTTAAACCACCGACTTACTACCAATGCACGTGTAAATATGAACGAAATAACTTACTGAATATTTATTTGGCATGTGTCCATCTAACATAGCATTAATATCTTCAGGGTCAACCCCTTGTGATGCCTCAAGACCTTGTGTATCACATAATCTTACTTTCAAATATTTAGACCCATTTCGTATTTGGTAACTTCTGAACTGTAAAACCCATACAACTTATCAATAGTTTGGTCAATAGATTTATATTTATCATGTCTTGTCTTGTCTTTTTGTGATTGTCTTGTCTTTTTTATCTCTGTTGTGTTTTGTCTTGCCCAAAACCAAAACATGTCTTGTCTTCCTTTTCCCCTGTCTTGTTCCTTTCCGTTTCGTCGTGACTTTCCTCGCTATGATCTGTCTTGTCTTGTCTTGATCTACCCTTATCCTATCTCTTTTAAACTACCATTTTTTCCCCGATCCTATTCAATCCCGGCCATTTCTTGCATCAAAATACCAAATTACTGACCTGAGAGGTTAAACTACGTTCAGCACTTCCGGCAGCAGCCTGACTGGTAACGTAACCTCTGAATACAGAATTGATGGTATTAAAATAGCTGGATTTACCGGCACCTACACTTCCAACCATTAGAATTCTACATTGATCAACTTCACCTCCTTGTATTGGTTTATATTCTTCAATAATTTTCTTCAGAGTGGCCTGTTTACAAAAATACTTCATGTTAACAAAATAGTAATATATCAACCAATGGGAAACCAGTTAAATTAACAAAGTTTTAGTGCCACAGTTATCTGATTGGACAGTACAATTGAACCTTCAATGCACCAGCTCGATGCCTACATTCTAAAACCTTATATCTATTAAAGGGATTGTAAAGAGGTTTTCTAAACTTGTATATTTTTTAACCCGAAATTTAGAAATGTTATATCAATACTATCAGTGTCTCCGATACTTGGTAATAGTTAAGATAACCTTTTCTACAATCGTAAATAGTTTCAAAATTATATAACATTATACTTACAGTTTTTTCTTGAATTTCTTGTCGCCATGGTTCCTCAACAATATCTAATTTATCTACAAATAAAATAATTTGAATATAAAGGTATGTTCACCATTAAAACTCTTATGGTACCCTCCCATTCACCCTTGTCACTCCAATGATACCCTTCCATTTAACATGTCACTTCAATGATACCCTCCCATTTACCCTTGCCACTCCAATGATACCCTCCTATTCACTCATGCCACTCCAATGATACCCTTCCATTTACCCTTGTCACTCCAATGATACCCCCCCCATTTACCCTTGCCACTCCAATGATACCCTCCCATTCACCCTTGTCACTCCAATGATACCCTCCCATTCACCCTTGTCACTCCAATGATACCCTCCCATTTACCCTTGTCACCTCACTGAAACCATCCCATTTACCCTTGTCACTCCAATGATACACTCCCATTCACCCTTGCCACTCCAATGATACACTCCCATTCACCCTTGTCACTCCAATGATACCCTCCCATTTACCCTTGTCACCTCACTGAAACCATCCCATTTACCCTTGTCACTCCAATGATACCTTTCCATTCACCCTTGCCACTCCAATGATACCCTCCCATTCACCCTTGCCACTCCAATGATACCCTCCCATTTACCCTTGTCACCTCACTGAAACCATCCCATTTACCCTTGTCACTCCAATGATACCCTTCCATTTACCCTTGTCACTCCAATTGTACCCTCCCATTCACCCTTGTCACTCCAATGATACCCTCCTATTAACCCTTGTCACTCCAATGATACTCTCCCATTCATCCTTGTCCCCTCAATGATACCCTTCCATTTAGCCTTGTCCCCTCAATGATACTCTCCCATTTACCCTTGTCACTCCAATGATACTCCCCCAAATTTACCCTTGTCACTCCAATGATACCCTTCCATTTACCCTTGTCACTCCAATGATACTCTCCCATTTACCCTTGTCACTCCAATGATACCCTTCCATTTAGCCTTGTCACTTCAATGATACCCTCCCATTTACCCTTGCAACTCCAATGATAACCTCCCATTTACCCTTGCCACTCCAATGATACCCCCCCATTTACCCTTGTCACTCCAATGATACCCTTCCATTTACCCTTGTCACTCCAATTGTACCCTCCCATTCACCCTTGCCACTCTAATGATACCCTCCTATTTACCCTTGTCACCCCAATGATACCCTCCCATTCATCCTTGACCCCTCCATGATACCCTTCCATTTAGCCTTGTCACCTCAATGAAACCATCCCATTTACCCTTGTCACTCCAATGATACTCTCCCATTTACCCTTGTCACTCCAATGATACCCTCCCATTTAC
The DNA here is from genome assembly GCA_030562195.1 of Nipponacmea schrenckii. Taxonomy (NCBI): domain Eukaryota; kingdom Metazoa; phylum Mollusca; class Gastropoda; family Lottiidae; genus Nipponacmea; species Nipponacmea schrenckii. The sequence continues at coordinate 4,209 of JAUJPP010000287.1, forward strand.
CCTTGCCACTCCAATGATACCCTCCTATTTATCCTTGCTACCCCAATGAGACCCTCTCATTCACCCTTGCCACTACAATAATACCCTCCCATTTACACTCGTCACTCCAGTTTGATATTGTTGAGAACACGACACAGTCACATCTGGACATGATAGTATTTAGGACGGTATTTATAATATAAAATCAGATTATCCAGTTTTCTGGTCAATTGCATGATCATTTCAACCGACTTGACATTTTTTGTCTCCTCGTGTGCCCTTTCATATCTCTCACCACATCATCTGATACTCACCTACTAACTGATAAACTTCGACTTCTTTATAATTAAAATTATTATTACAAAAAGTGGTTGGGTTGAGATAGTTTGCATTCATAGAACCATTCGACTGAAATACTCCATTGGTTTTAGCAGTATGGTCCTTGAAGCATATGAAAACATTAAACGAGGGGCCCAGTGTTGGATACTGGCCGATTTGTATCTGGGAAGAAAATTTGCCCTTGATTCCATTTATTAATATACGCAGTCTTATTTTTCCCATACAAGGTAAAAAGAAACGCTGAAGCATCTTGGACAACAGTATTGGTTCTCTTCCAATCTATTGAGGAGTAACCACCAAATACATAACCATCTGTATTCCAACAAACTGTTACTGTAGCACCTTTATTGTCACATTTCTTATGAAATACATCTGCTGATAGACCATCTTTAGTGGCTTTATAGATCCTTTTTAGTTTTTTGGTAGTGTTGATCCAGGTTACAAGCTGGGCCTTGTCTGTATCGCTGAGAGTCGCCATTTTCCTACATTAAAAATTAACATAAAAATTCTCGAATGCAATCTTACATTTTTTCTCTCACAGTCCAGCTCTAATGAAACTAGGAGAATCAAACGTCGATATGGATGTCTCCTTTCATGCTATTATTCAAAACATTCATACGCTGATGTCATTCGTTATGTTGGCTTTGGAGTTTCGTGGTCCGAATCATCAGTACATCCAGGTTTTGATATGGTCTTACTAACTTTAATACAGGTTTTAACACGGTCTTATTAACATCGCAACTTTAATACGGGTTTTGACATAGTCTTATTAACATCATATCTTTAATACAGGTTTTGACATGGTCTTATAACATCGTATCTTTAATACAGGTTTTGACATGGTCTTATTAACATTGTATCTTTAATATGGGTTTTGACATGGTCTTATTAACATTGTATCTTTAATACAGGTTTTGACATGGTCTTATTAACATTTTTTCTTTAATATAGGTTTTGACATAGTCTTATTAGCATCGTATCTTTAATACAGGATTTGGCATGGTCTTACTAACATTGTATCTCTAATACAGGTTTTGACATGGTCTTATTAACATCGTATCTTTAATATAGGTTTTGACATAGTCCCTTTTTAGCATCGTATCTTTAATACAGGTTTTGACATGGTCTTACTAACATTGTATCTCTAATACAGGTTTTGACATGGTCTTATCAACATCGTATCTTTAATACAGGTTTTGTCATGATCTAATTAACATTGTATCTTTAATTCGGGTTTTGACATGATCTTACTAACATTGATCTTTAATACAGGTTTTGACATGGTCTTATTAACATCGTATCTTTAATACAGGTTTTGACTGGTCATATTAACATCGTATCTTTTATACAGGTTTTGACATGGTCATATTAACATCGTATCTTTTATACAGGTCTGACATAGTCTTATTAACATCGTATCTTAAATATAGGTTTTGACATGGTCATATTAACATCGTATCTTTTATACAGGTTTTTTACATAGTCTTATTAACATGGTATCTTTAATACAGGTTTTGACATGGTCATATTAACATCGTATCTTTTATACAGGTTTTGACATAGTCTTATTAACATTGTATCTTTAACACAGGTTTTGACATGGGGCTTATTGATATCGTATCTTTAATACAGGTTTTGACATGGTCTTATTGATATCGTATCTTTAATACAGGTTTTGACATGGTCTTATTAACATTGTATCTTTAATACAGGTTTTGACATGGTCATATTAACATGGTATCTTTAATACAGCTTTTGACATGGTCATATTAACATGGTATCTTTAATACAGGTTTTGACATGGTCTTACTAGCATTGTATCTTTAATACAGGTTTTGACATGGTCTTAAATTTATATCGTATCTTTAATACAGGTTTTGACATGGTCTTATTGATATCGTATCTTTAATACAGGTTTTGACATGGTCTTAATAACATCGTATCTTTAATACAGGTTTTGACATGGTCTTATTAACATTGTATCTTTAATACAGGTTTTGACATGGTCTTATTAATCAGTATTTAAAAAAGCTCAATTCGGTTTCAACAAACGCCCCAAAAACCAAAATAAAGTGTGAAGACAAGTGTACCCTTTGGATAAAAGACAGGTTTAGTAAAAAGAGTTAAGTATGCTGTCCCACCCCCATACAAAGAACGTTGATACACAGGTGGCTTTCAATTCTTGTGGATACAATTTAAGTAAAGATTCATACCTTGATGCAATAAAAGACAAAATGATTTAACAGTTTATATAAACAGTTTTTTATTCATAACGGAAATCGATACAGGTAACAGACTAATAGCCTATATTAACCCTCTTGATAAAACAGCTTGGAATAATAGACAGCTTTATGCAATAAAAGACAAAATCATTTTACAGTTTATATATAATAATACGAAACTTGAGAAAAATGAAAAACTCACTTGAAGAAAAGTCACCTTTCCAAAACTAATACATCTATTTCTATTTTACTCCCTTCTTACCTCTATATTATATAGTCAAGCCTCTTTCCTAGAAACTTATTATAGTTTTATAGAAAGTAGGGCGAGTTATTTAATATCTGTAGTATTAATTACGATATCGATGGATTTTGACTAAACATGTAAATGTACACAGGAAGACAAAATGGAAAGTAAACAACGACTTTTTTACTGATTTAGATGGCTTGATGGGTGGAAATAGACGAGTCCAACGTCCGGTATAGGTCTAGCGATACAGTAGAAATAGTAGAACATGCACTTCAAATTTTAAAACAGTCCACTTCAGCTGACTCCCCTTCAGCCTGGCTGCTACTATAATTGGGGTCAAGAAATGTTATCTTAATTTCAATGATACGATGATTTAACTTATTGACCTCTGATTTAAGTGATAATGAAATCTTGTTTGAAGCATGAGGGGTGGTAAAGAGAGTTCCCCTTTTTATCAGTAGAGTTAAAGGTATATGTGTGATATTCGCGCCTTGCATAGAAAAATTGTCTTAGTCAGATAGATAGGTAACTTAAACTATGGTCAGTCTAATTGAAATAACCTTCATTTTTAAACTAGCCTATTCAGACAGCCTATATCGACATAATGACACGACTAGCCAGTCAAATCGTTATACTCTCTTACGCTTAGATTTTGTAACACAAAAAAAAAAAAAAAAAATAAAAAAGAATGGACTTTAAAGTCCTACTCTTCAGCACCTAATGGCGTAACACAAACAGAAGATCTGTTTCAAATAACATGGAGATATTTATATTTAATGTTAACAGTTCAAGGGAGTTAACTGATGGATATATTTATATTTAATGTTAACAGTTCAAGGGAGTTAACTGATGGATATATTTATATTTAATGTTTAAAAGTTCAAGGGAGTTAACTGATGGATATATTTATATTTAATGTTAACAGTTCAAGGGGGGTTAACTGATGGATATATTTATATTTAATGTTAACAGTTCAAGGGAGTTAACTGATGGATATATTTATATTTAATGTTAACAGTACAAGGGAGTTAACTGATGGACATATTTATATTTAATGTTAACAGTTCAAGGGAGTTAACTGATGGATATATTTATATTTAATGTTAACTGTTCAAGGGAGTTGACTAATGGATATATTTATACTTAAAGAACTTTTATGGATAACAATCACTTTAATATAACAAAATACGACGTTTCGTACAAAATTCCACTGGCCGTTGTCAAGTACAATAAATAAGTAAGTGTGGATGAACATTATATACTTTCATGCAACAATAGGAAACCCATCAAAGAGGTAGTTGAGACCATAGATATTACACAGGGATTAGAGATAAAAGAAAATTACAAGTTTGAGTACCGTATAAGGATTAGAACATTGATTGATTAAGGAAATGAAAGTTAAAGGGTAAAGAGACATTACAAATTAGAACACCTTATTATGGATCAGAAATATGTATAAACATTTAAATTGATCAGGGGGGATTAATACTAATCAAGAACAATAAAAGGGCCAATTACAATTGAATATATCAATTAAACCAATTATAAATAAGCATCAATTGAATAAAAGTTTGTCATATATTTTCGGTATGAATAGTCCAGTATCTTGGTTAATTTGGGTTTTTTTAATTTTAATATGAATGGCCTCTAAATATTGTCTGGTTTTCTCATGGTGCTGGTTGACTTCCAGTACTTGAACGTCATTCCAGTTGATGGCATGTTGTTGATTAGATTTCATATGGGCTGCTAAAGTCGATTTATTGGTTTGGGCTTTAGATTTGTGTTCTTTTATACGGATATTCAGTGGTCCCTTTTTGATTCGCCTAAGTAATTCTCACCACAGGAGCATTCCAGTTGGTAAACAGCATATAAACCCTTTGTGGGAAGCATACAAATATCGATAAAACATTACAATGGTTTTTAAAAATAACATGAATAATTAAATATAGTACATGCAGAAATAAAGTGGAAAAGATAAAATGAGATTGTGAAAATATATATATGTAACTGTAGAAAGGACAATAATATAAAATACTAGAATTGCTTACAATTATGAACGTATTTCGAGAGCCTTAAAATATTATGTAGGCTAAATTTGCAATGACCTACATCTAGACAATATATTGAATATCATTTGACCTAGTTTTCAAACTCATAAAAAAAATTAGGTCATTTCCTTCCCCCTAACGGTTAAAAATGGCGAAAATATGAAAATTATCAATTTTTGCTGTATTTAAGTACACTTATCTCTGTGAAGTTTTTAAGTAAGCCAAATGAAAAAATACCTACTCGTAGACAATATATTGAATAATATTTGACTTAATTTTCAAGGTCATAGATTAAATGGGTCACACCTTCCGTAGCCGTTAAAGTGACCTAATTTTGAAAAAATCGAAATTTTAATAATTCGAAAAAAAATACGAAATTAAAAAATCGGCCTCCAAGAAAAGGTAGATAATGATCCATTGTATCTCTGTGCTAAATTTCATCAAAATCGGTCTATCAGTAGTGTCTGAATTTCGGTTTAAGAATTGTAACAAAAATTCAAAATGGCGGCCGATATGGCAGCTTGACCTAATTATTTAGGTCAAATCAAATACTATTGACAAGTTATTTATAAAACAGTTTTCACTTTTCACCTAGCAGTTATAGACCGGAAGTTACGTAATTACGTCATTTGAGGCTAAACCGGAAGTGGAATTTTTTTTTTCACATTTTTTCAAAAATTATAAACATATCGCCTATCAACTGGTAAAGTTTCAAAATTTTACCATTTATTTTAAAGGAGAAATCACGGTCTGAAATTTTTGCCGATGACCCTTGAATATTGAATTGCAAATCGTGGGTAAAATATTTAACCTAATTGCATAAAACCTATAATTGTTAGTTGACAAATACAATGAAGTTTTCAAATCTGAAAATCCGGTCAAAATCGAACTGAAAATAAACTTGCTAAAGCAAAAAAACCTGAACTTCCGGTTCTCACTTCCTGTCAGAGATAGAACTTCCGGTTTTGTTTTATTTGATAATAGAAATCATTCTAAGATCAACTGTAGATTTAGAATTTCTGCACCTTTTACCAGTTTGTCTGCAAACTCATCCAAGAATTACAAAAAAAAACAAAAAAACTAGAACCGTTAGACGGTACCAAGGCAGTGCGCGTCCCTTCTATTGCATGGGTGAAACGTTGCGTTTATAATATCCAATTCCATAATAATAACTAGACCTGTTTGTAACAATTGTGCAGCTTCCGAGATATTTAGAATTTGTTATATCTCCTGGCTGTCATTTAAAATAGAACGTAACCACGCCTACTCAGTATAATGACTTGTTTTGATTGGTTGCGATACTTAAACTGGAAATGTCAAAATTTGTCTTGACCAAACGATAAGAAATTAACACAATTTGACTTTTTGCCCTGTTACATTATCTTCTAAACTCTTCTTGTAACATTTATATCTGTTTAATTAGTGTGTAAAACAAAACGTCGAAAAAACAAATTTGTGGTCTAAGGGACATAACACCTTATTTGAGATTACAAATTGATCTCGGATTAAATTAACTTTCCACATCGTTGATACTTTTAATTTGTTTATTTATTTATTTATCAATCTTAATTTAGGTGTAGTAGGAACATTAGATCCTGCAATTTGTGGCAAGTTGCCATGGTATAACATAGAACCATCAAATTAACAGCGCGGCTTTACATCTTTAAGATAGTATTTTATAGAGTTGCGTCCCTTATACCACTAGTCCTCTCAACTGTACATTATTTTTGCTTAAGAGAATATCATTTAAAATTCTAAAGGTTGTCATTTCCTTCCAAATATTCCATATCATACATCGCCCACAACGAGAAATGAACAATCATTCCTTTTATTTAAGATATATAATATCTTTGAATCATTTTAACTGGATTAATTTTTAATCGTAAAAAAATCAAAATCAAAATTCAAAAATCGGTTTCCATATATATTTCGGCAATAGATTCTATTTACATGTACATGAAAATAACACAAATTGAATTATCTTCCGAGACCCTATTTCGATTTAAAGAAAAATACACACAGTTAGTATAGAAGAAATGACAAAATTTGCAAATTTTAAACGTGCAATTTTGATCAAATATCAAGTGTTATACACCATTGGAAAGAATAACTAGACCTGTTTGTAACAGTTCTGCAGCTTTCGAGCTATTTAGAATTTGTTGGTCTCCTGGCTGTCATTTAAGGATAGTATGTAGATTGATTTTGCGATTATTGGGAGAGATGATTTATTCATGATTTAACACGTGACATTTGAGCTTGTTAATAGACTGGCAATCATTAAGGTTTGTGATGTAAAAATATCTGGGCTTAACCACGCCCACAAAGTCCATTGAAACTTTGGAAACTTCAACTGGAAATGTCAAAATTTGTGAATTGACCGTTCTATAGGAAAAATTCGCAATTTTTAAATGCCGATTAACCGAAAGTTTACATTTTGCTATAAAGCTTAATATGTCATTGGATAGAACGTATCACATATGTACAGGTATAAAGATCGCCAAAGGTCAACGTCACAATATACACCTTCGAAGTTTTTATAATTTTTAATCGTAATTAAATCAAAATCAAATTAAAAATTCAAAAATCAGTTTCCATATAAATTTCGGCAATCGGTTATAGATTCTATATACATGTCCATCAAAATAACACATATAGACTTATCCTCCGAGACCCCATTTCGATTGAAAGAAAAATACACACAATGATGTAAAATATCTGGGCTTAGCCACGCCCACAAAGTCTAATGACTTGTTTTGATTGGTTATATACTTTAACTGGAAATGTCAAAATTTGTGTCTTGACCAAAAGATAAGAAATTAACACAATCAGACTTTATGACCTGTTGCATTTATATCTGTTTAATTAGAGTGTAATTTTATTCTTAAACTTTTCGCAATTTTTATTTATACATATTGATTTATATATTGCTTGAAAGCTGGGAATTTGCACATTATAAATCTGTTCGAATTTTGTTTTTAAGTTAAATAGAACTAAATATAAAAAAAATATGAATGTTAAAATCGCTTATTTTCTACTAGGCGTATTTTCATCAGTTTTCGGTCTATAGCTAAAATAAAGATATTGTTAGAAAGCTGATAAAAATCACATCACAATAATGTCAATTAGAATGTTGCCAAGAGTCTTGTTCATGAGATATAACCATCTGAAGATACGAGAAATATGCAAATTACCAATTTTTGGATCCCTATTAATCCAAGGGTTTTTTACTAAAATTAGAAATCAAGGTATCATATGAAGTTATGAACTTTCAAACGGAAGTCAGTTTTGAAAAACTTTGGCAGGAACTGGTCCAAAGACAAATTTGAAATTGAAAAATATGCCACTAGAGGACCTAGATAATTATCCAAATTATATTTTAAAACAATCTGAAAAAATAGGATTAAAAATGGCGGACGAGTAGTATTTTTCCAATAATTTGCATATTTCAAGATGGCGATCAAACGGTTAGGAATTTGCATATACGGCATACATACAAAATGAAGATATTGATGGTACTAATTCTGTGGAATAAAAAAATTGCAAGTTTGTGCAAAAATTTAATCCGAAAATTCCGATTTCTGTGATTTTCTACATTTTTTGGTCATTTTCGGACGTTTCCGGCTAATTTCGGAAAATGTTTTATCGGAATCTTTAATGATAATTTTTTGTCTACTCATCTACCAATTTTTGTGAAAAAATAAGACGTAAATTTAAAAAAAACACGTGCTTTTTCATAAATCACGCACAATTAATATAGAACTAAGAACAAAATTTTCAAATATTAAAAAGCGCAATTTTGATCAAAATATAAAGTGTTATACACCATTGGAAAGAATAAATTACGTGTAATAGGGACATAAAAGAAATTTTGACGTATGTAAATTAGGTCACGTGACAGAGCTCTTCGAAGTTAAAAAAATGCAATTTTCAAATGGCTGTAAAACCGGAAGTTGACATTGCACAACACAAATGAAGACATCAATGGATAGATCTCGACAAGGGCAACAACTTTTGTGCAGGTACATGGTCACCCAAAAGGGCAAGGTCACGATATATGAACTTTTGGGAAAAATTTGGCACTGAGTGAAAAAAAAGAACCGGAAATGAAAGGTAAGCTAAATCGAAATTCAAAATTCGGCTTCCTAAGAATTGTTAGCAATCGATTGAAGATTTCATAGACATCAAAATTACAATTGTCCGATTAACCCCTAAGGCCCAATTTTTCACTTTACAAAAGTAAGTGGTTTAATGATGGCGACTGATCTGTTACTTCCGGTTCAATTTTTGTTAATTATAAAATCATTATGGGTTAATAGTAACTAATTGCAAAAAAAAAAA